>PVKS010034809.1:0-20587 GCA_004027875.1 Aplodontia rufa
TGGAATGAAGCCCACTTGATCGTAATGGATTATCTTTTTAATGTGCTTTTGTATCCGATGAGCTAAAATTTTATCAAGAATTTTTGCATCAATGTTCATCAGGGAAATTAGTCTGTAGTTTTCTTTCTTTGATGTGTCTTTGTTGGGCTTTGGAATCAGTGTAATGTTTGCTTCATAGAAAGTTTTTGGGAGTGTTCCCTCTCTATCAGTTTCCTGGAAGAGCTTGAAGAGGATCGGTGTTAGTTCTTCTGTGAAGGCTTGGTAGAATTCTGCCGTATATCCATCAGGACCTGGACTTTTCTTTTTTGGGAGAGCGAGCTTTGCTGCTTCAATTTTGCTTTCTGTGATAGGTTGGCTGAGGTTTTCAATGTCCTCCTGTGTTAAAGAGGGGATGTCATGTGTGTTCAAAAGCCTGTCCATGTCCTCCAGGTTATCAAATTTGGCAGAGTATAAATTTTCAAAATAGGTTCTGATATCTTCTGTATCTTGGATGGGTCTGTGGTGATATCCCCATTTTCATCTCTGATATTGTTGATTTGCTTCATTTCGATCTTTCTTTTGTGAGTTTGGAAAGGGGTCTGTCAATTTTGTTCACTCTTTCAAAGAACCAACTCTTGGATTTGTTAATAGACTGAATAGCTTTTTTGTTCTCAATTTCATTGATTTCAGCTCTGATTTTGGTGATTTCCTGTCTTCTGTTAGATTTAGGGTTGGATTGTTCCTCCTTTTGAAGTTGTTTGAGTTGAAGCATAAGGCTATTAATCTGCTCTGTTTCTAGATTTTTGATGTATGCAACTCAGTGCTATAAATTTACCTCTTAAGAAAGCCTTCATACTGTCCCAGAGGTTTTGGTATGTTGCTTCCTCGAAAAAAAGATCCTCGATTTACAATAAAATGATGTAATGCATCAAGTGATAAGAAAGCGAAACAACACACAAAACATCCAAACATGGCAGGAAACACACAGCCCGCCGGAACCACTCAGTACAAGAACAAATGGTCCTAACAATCCTCAAAAATTCCTGACAGCATTATAGCCCTAATTAATAATCAATAAATATGCTATTCCTGAGGCATTAAAAAAATCAAATAACCAGAATATTCCATTTCAGAAATCCAAAACACATCAAGTAAGTTTTTATAAAGTATCTTTTCAGAGGTATTCTTAAAATGTTAGTATACTGAAGAGATAAAAAAAAAATCACATATATCATCCCTGGTCACATAAATACTAAAAAGTCACACTACTCTTCAAACCTTGGTAAACTCCTTTTCATACTCTCTAACCTCCTTAACTCTCTGGAGAGTCATTCCTGAATCCCCAAATCCAGTAGCCTCCTTGGGTGAGCTATTTTAAACCTTTGAGTTTCTCTGCAAATAGCTCAAACTTTGCAAGCATTTTTTCTCTAACTATTTTTACTTTCCACTCCTTTAAAGTATGTTAGAGGGCCTAATCACTATGTTGCTTGGTAAATTCACAGCTTCAAATATGATCTCTCAGTTTTATTTCCAGCCTTGACTTCTCCTGCATTTTCAACTGCTTCTTGGTCATCTCAGTATGGATGTTCCATAGATAATCAAACTTAAAATAATGAAAATCCAAGTTTCTTCTTCCCAAAACTAACTTTCTCTCCCTTCCATGTCTACTTCTTTTATTGGTCATGTCCTTTTTCTAGTAATGCAGGCTGGAAATCTCCAAAAAGCTACTGGTTTATTCTTTAGTATTACTCTCATTTTAGGATTAACCACTCACTGAGTTATTCTCACTTTGCCCATAAAGACCACATGCCTTTAACAACTCATTTTCCCATTAGTCTTCTCTTTATCTTCTTTTCTTCCTCAGGTTATATTCCATGGTTCATCAGTTAGACTGCCATCACCATCACCACTGTCAATAATCCCTGCTCTCCCGTGAAGCACCAATCTGAAATTGCACAGCATGAGCCAAACAAGGAGTCTCTTCCTTTTGAGCCTCAACAGCACACAATGGTGCATACTGTGCTGCTTTTTAAATTCAAGGTTTCCAATCTAAGCCAGGCAAAGCATCTTAAATGTCTTACTCAGTTATCTTCTATAATTTCTATAATAATATTTCCAATTGGCCCCTTTTTTCTTGAAATCTTCAACCCTACCTTACTGAAATTTCTAACCCCTTTCTAGAGAAGATAAAAATCAGGAAATAGCTCAGCTTCCATTCAGTAAGCCAGTTTCCACATAATGTTTGCTTTATTAGTAAAGACCAATTATGATGTAACAAGGCTCTGAATAATTCTCTGGATCTTGCTCAACTGATTACCACTTTTTTTCCTGCTAGTTTAAAATATACAATTAAAATCTTACTTCACTATCAACCATAATCTCCAGCCTCTGGCCCTTTTCTTCTTCCCCTAGAACAAGAATGCTTAAATACTGGTAATATTTGCTAACATCAATTTCTTTACTTCTCAGAGTCCTCAATCCTGCTTTCATTAATCCCATTAAACTCATTCACCAAGGTCATCAAGAACTTTGCTCTTTCTCATGCTGTTCAGCAACACCTGATACTACTGATGACATTCTCCTGCCTGAAACATTCTTTCCATCTATTCCTAAAGACACTGCATACTCCTGATTTTTCCCATCCCTCTGGGTTCCCTTCCAGTCTCCTTTCCTATCAGTACTCAAATATGATTCTCTTCAGAGCTGTTTTGACCCTCTTCTCGTTATTTATTCCCAAGGCAATTTCATTCTGCAAAATTCTGAATTTTGAACTTCATTCTTCCCAGCCCACAGCTCTCTGCACCCCCTTTAACTATAAGAGGGGTGGGTTTTGTGCTATTTCGTCCCACCCTTCTAGCCATAGCTAAATAGACAAAGGGTAGATAACTGTAGATAATTTCTTGAAGAACTAAAGAACTTTAGAAAGAAGAACTCAGGATCTACTACTAAGTTTTTTTTATCTACTTTAGATGCATATAATTAAGGGTTTACTAGATATCTCCACTTAGATGTCTCAAAGTTATCTCAAACTCCATGTACAAATAATTCCTTCGTCTCTCTCAAGTTTCACCAAATCTTCTCCTGTATTCTTCCATCTCAGGAATTGCTATCATCACCTAATTAGTTACTCAAGCCAGAACCATTGACATTCTTCTATATCCAACCTGCCATGCAGTTCTGAAGATTCAATCCTTATCTATCACAATTCTGTTATCTTCTTATTCTCCACCCTAACCCAAGCCAACATTATCACCTCGATTACTATATTTTACTTAAGGGGCCCCCTGCCTTGAGTTTCTTTGGTTTCAATTCTTCATTTTGCAGTCAGAATGATCTTCCAAAGTTCATTCATTCTGAGAAATCTTCCCCAGCCCACAACTCCTTGTACTTCCTTAACTATAAGAGGGGGGGACTTTGAAGCAGTTTCACTTGCGCTATATGACCCCACCCTTCTTAGCCATAGCTAATTAGATTGAGGGTACATAACTGTTTTAAGAAGTCAGACTCTCCCTGAGGGGTTTCAAAGTAAAGAGGACTCAATGGCTGTGGTTTAATTTTTGTAATTAAAAGAAGCAGAGAAGCCAGTAACACATAGAACAAAAAAGCCAATACAACAGAAAAAAGAGAAGACAAAAAGCCAAGTGGTGCTAGAGAATGCGGGAATACCTGGCATTAGTTGAAAACCAAGCATGGTTCCAAACCTTTACCAGGTCTAAGCTATACTTCCTACACTGTATACGCTGAACTTCTCCATTTCCTCATTTTCTTATTTACAACTAACACCTTCTTAACTAAAGTAATCCTTCTAACTTGCACATCTGATCCCGAATCTCCTTGGCTTAAAGCCATACCACAGTTCCTTCTGCTCCAGCTTTCATTAAGGATTCTAGGGTCCTGAAGATCTGGCCCAGGTTTCCTCTTTTACTAAATCCTCCTCCCTCTCCAATCCCAGATCTAACCACAACAAATTGCTTTAAATGTACCATAATATCATATCTCACCTTCAAGTCAATACAGGTTGTTTTTGTTTTGTCTCATTTTCTTTCTTTCTTTCTTTTTTGTCTCATTTTCTTTTATCTGTAACACACTTCTCCCCACTCACTTTCCCTGGTCAAGATCTACTTATCTCCCTGTGGTTTCAAGTTCAGTAATTGGTGCATTCATTTTCTGGGCACACATGGCTTTCCTTCATGGCAGCATATGTACTACCCTGAAATGAAACTGTCTGAGTTCCCAATTAGACTAAAACCTCTGCAAGGGCAAAGCAGTGTGTTTAGTTCACATTCGTGTTCCCCAAATTGCAGAGTGCTTAGGTATTTCAGAACAAATTAATCAGGGCCAAATCATGTTGGTTTTACTCTAATGTCTTGGCAAACTGTCTTTTCTGTTTCCACAGATACAACCTGCTTCATTTCTTCTCCAAAATCATTCAATGATTTCTTTATCCCTCCCTCCCCCCCCGCCTAGTTTTGCCCCAAATCAACTTACTATTCCTGTAGAAAGTACATATTGACTGCAAGAGATGTTAGTTCTCTCCTGTGCTCAAAAACTGTGTCTAGGACAAAGTCCCTCTAACTTTTTATTTCCTGAACACATCAAATTTTTCTGCCTTTACACTTTGGTTGTCCTTATGTGAAATGTCCTCCATAATCTCCAAGTGTTAAAACGGTAAGCCATCATATAAAGCCGGGAAATGGTACTTTTCATTGAATTTTACTTTACTTCTCTGACACTTAGTATCTTTCATATTGTACTAAAAGTAACCTATATGTCTAACTGAATTCGTTTTTAATGAGAGGGATAGTGAGTGAGAGAGAGAGAGAGAGAGAGAATGAAAATCAATTTTATTTAGTTTTTCATGTGGCTTTCGTAGTTCTGACACTTTGTTGTATATGTGGTGCTGGGGTTTGAGCCTTGGTGCTCATACATGCCAGACAAGCACTCCATCTGGTTTCTAGGTTATATAAAGATAAAACATGTAAAATAATTCAACATAAGTGAAGCAAATAAATTAATGGTCACAAATATTTTCTGTAAATAGTCTGTTACTTAACAAAACTGCAAAATGTAGACTGTATATTTAGAATGTTTTCATTAACCAAGAATTGATGCTGTGCTCTGGTTAATAACATTAAAAAAAACTGACTTGAAATTTAATTTGTTAACCAAAATGGTCTAATTTTAAGAGCATACAGATGGCCATGTCTTCTCAATCAATATTAAATTTTCCGTTGTCAGCTTGGTTCTTGGTCCAACACCTTCTAATCATTCAGTTAAATTTTCAAGTTCAGAAACAAGAATGATATAATATTCGGTGATTATGTAACGGAGAATTCAAGAAAGCATGAGTTTTTGTGTTGTTTGTTTGTTTTTAAGCCTGTTACTAAACTTCAATAAAGTTTTTTAAATATCCAAACAGCTTCAGAATAGTCTACTGCTAATATTCAGGGTAAAAAATTTATTTTTCAATCCTATGTGATAGTGTTTTCCAAACTATAAGCCCCAACCTACTGATGGATCATGAAATCTATTGGTGGATTAGGTTTTTTTAATAAGACATAAAAGGAATTATCAGATGCAGATAAATACTGTGAAATTTATGTTTATACATATAAGAATATGTGCTGGATCACAATGAAAATTATTTTTTCCCCATGAAGCACAGTCAAAAAAAGTCAAAATAGTAAACCAGTAATATTTGGAAGACATTGGAAATAAGAAAAAAGGCTACATAAGTTGAATCCTAAAAGAATTTTCATTTGTCTTTTCTTTTGGACTTTATTCAACAAGGACATTCTGAAATCTATGAAGTATAACATGCTACCTATTAAATGATTGCATATTATAATTTCTCATTATTAAATCAGGAAGTGACCAAACAGCATAATATGCAATTAAGGTTTAGATGGAGTTGATTCAGCAAAGATAATTGTAATCCACTTGTCATGCCACAATCGTAAATCATTACACATGACCATTCCTTCACAACTGAAAGTTCATTCCTTATATTTAAAGTATCACTCAGGTTACATATCTATCACAAAAAAAAAATGACCAGGAATTCTACACACTTAAAAAAAAACAACTTTTTCAAAGTTTTTGTATGTACATATGAATAATCTTGCATTTCCCTCAAAAGGTGAAATAAGAATCTCCTTAGTTTACCATTATCTTGGTTAACAAATTTTAGAATTTCCACACAAGGTAGTACAATAATAAAACTGTCAACACATGATAATACAGAAAAAGGAAGACATCAGTATTATCTAGTCAATGTGTAGGATAATTTGTAAAGTGGCATAAGTGGTATAAATTCAGTTATGAGAGGATGACATTATTTAAAATTTGATGACGCAAAATGCATCAAAGGCTCAGTCAGCAGCTCTTGTGACTTCTGTTTTAACAACTGTGACATTACAACATCAACTTTGAAGATTATGAAGAGTACATACCTAATGACTATATTCTGATACAGTGAAAAAGGACAAAGACTGCAGAGCAAGAAATATAAAACCAGAGGCACAGAAAAATTAGGTGCTCTTTTTAAATAACATTTAAAAAATTGTTTTACTACATTTTACTCATTTCCTTAAGAAAACTAGATAACAACCATATTTCCTGTTTTATAGCTTAGCAATAAAGAGACCCTTAAGCAATAAAGAGAAATCAAGTGAGTTTTATGAAGGCAAAAAATACATTGTTACCTACACTATTGTTAATGATGTATAATTTTTGTATTAATTATTTGCCATCTTCTTTTAAATTAAGTATATTTTCAAAGTGACTGAAATAATTCAATTATGGGACTGGAGAAATGGCTCAGCGGTTAAAGTGCTTGCCTGGCATATGCAAGGACCTGGGTTCAAACCCCAGCAACCACATAGACAACTAAATGTCAGAAAAATGAAAGCCAGATAAAAAACTAAATAAAAACTGATTCTTTCTCACTCTCTTCTCTCCCTCTCTCTTAAAAAAAAGAAAGAATTCAGTTTTTACCAAAGTACTGAAACATATATGTTAACATACCTAAACATGCATTAACATACCTATTATTGATTAAAAAATAAAATTAGATACAAACGGGTTTTCTGGGATAAATCACTTTTTACACAATTTTCTACTATTCTAAGGTTATCTGTCAAAGAGAGAGTATGACTGGCAAGAATACTTCTTTATAATCTTCTTTAAATTTTTTAAAAATAATTACCAAAGGTAATAAAATGGTTTTGAGTTTTCTGCCTTTAGGAAATGGAAATATTCAATTAGTTGATATAAGAATTAAAAATGGTTCTGCCATTTATGGAAACAATTGTCTTTTCTCATTCAAAAATAAAAAGCAATCCTTTGTATCCCAAAATGGCCCAGATTCCTTTTTTGCAGGCACAAGCACCATCTTCCCAGGGTCTACTATAAGGACACCTGGAAAGAACCAAGACTTTAGCTGCTCTGATATGGATCCAAACATTTTGCCTTTTCATCTACAGTTATTTGATCCTAGGCAACTCATTTAGTACATTGGATTCCTCAGTTTCTTTATCTGTGAAATGGCAATATTTCACTTGTCTCCCAGGTTACTAGAAGAATCAAACTAAATAATGTATATTAAACAAGAAACTTGAAAATAAATAAGTGTTCAACCAATCTTAGCCTCCCTTCCTTTTTTATTTAATAACAAACAACTAGCAATAAGTATAAAATATTTCTAAAGAATTTAGTTTAAAAGTTTTTATTTACAGACAATATCAACAGGGACAATGTCAAAAATAACACTCCTCAAGGCTGGTTACAAACATAACCTGCATTAGTCATTTCACCCTGCCCAGGATTATGGCTTCAAACACAAGGAAAAAAATGAATGCAGATTTTCTACTCAAAAACGTGTCTTGTTTATTCATCCAGGTATTTCCCCCATAGCCTTGCACAATGCCAAGCACATAAACACTTAATAAATATTACTAAACAAAAGCAAATAGCTCATGTGCCTCAAAGCCTCATAAAGAACACCACATCCTAGAAAATGACTCAAAATACCTGAGGAAGAAAAGCATGAGTTATCTGTAGGCCTAGTTTGAAGGAATCTATTATTGGCTGCTGAATTTAAGTCCAAAACAACCCTTGAAAGCAAAAACTAAAGCCCTTTAAGTATTCTGGGATAGGGATGTAAAGTGCTTACCTAGCATGTGCCAAGCCCTGAGTTCAATCCCCACTACCATAAAAACAAAAGAAAAGAAAAAAAAAAAACTTCAAGTATTCTAATTTCTGTCTTGACTTTTAATATAAAGAACACTTTAGCTGCTTTTTGAAAGTTTGTAAACAATCAGAAAGTGTAAGGAAATTTGCCATTGCACATATGCAAAGAACTGGAATAATGGTTCTCACAAGGGCTCATCAGAGTCAGGCACAGTTGCAAATGCCTGTAATCCCAGCAACTCCAGAGGCTGAGGCAGGAGGATCAAGAGTTCAAAGCCAGAGTCAGCAACTTAACAAGGGCCTGACACAAAATTAAAATATTAAAAGGTCTGGGGATGTTTCTCAGTGGTCAGCTTCAATCCCTGGTACCAAAAGAGGGGGGCTTATTAGACAATTTAACATAAGTAGTACTCAGAAAGCAGAAATCACAAGCAAAGGAGGTAAATGTCAATCTGACTCACAAAAGTGGAGCACTTGAGCCATCTAGTGGGTAAGAGAAGTGAATGAGTTTAAATTCTGTAAGAAAAATATCCTCATTATTCCAATTTTCCTCTGTGAAAATAATAAGGAATATTTTCTTGAGAGTACGAATTATAACACATAAAAGAAAGTAGAGAACTAAGAAGATGTTGGTGCAAAGTGAAGGATAAAATGGTGACAAACTTGAGAAGAATTCAGATTTTTATGGATAAAGATGAAAACTAAGGCCTCTTCCTTATGGCTTTTTTGTTAATACCACGCACCAATCAAACTACAAGTAAGTTTATAAAAGGCAATATAGGAAATTAGATTTCTCACCAACCTAAGAAGGTCTGAAGAAAGCTGCAGGCCGTAAAATAAAACAATCAGTGGCTAGTGGGAGAAAAGGGAAATGGGGCTAGCAGAATAAGTCTGGGGGTGGGAGGGCTACACTAAGGGAAGGACACCAAGTCTCTGCTTGGGGATTTTCAGCCAGTAAGGGTTGCGGCAACCCCAGCACACCTAGGACCTTGCTCCCCTGTGGGGATGAAGGCAAACTGAAGAAGCTGGAGGTCCTGAGGAAAGGCAGAAGACTTTAATTAACTCTTAAATAAAATTCTCTAAAGAGGATTAACATTTTTCCAAGTACTAAAATCAACCTTGTGGCTTCTGAAAGTCAGAAAGTTAAGTCTAAAAATTTCACAAGCCATAAATTACTCAAGTAGTGTGATACTGTGAAATTCCCTCAAATTCTGGAGGCATATTTTTCTTTCATAAACTATGATCTTATATTATATTATATGATCTTATAATATATATAAAAAATCAGTGTTATGTTTGCTCTTAACTCTACAATTTAATGGTATTAGACAACCTCTCACAAAAGTAGAGGAGTTAATAAAAAGCAAATGTGTGTTGTTATATTTTTTTCCATTAATTCATATATACAGTCTGTGTTACAGGCTCTAAAGAGGAAGTAAGACTGACCCCCCCAAAAAGAGAGGGCAGGCAGTAGAAAGACAAAGACACTCAAGTTTATTTTAAGGCAAGGTAAAAACAAAGGTGAGCAAAAACACATATGCAATGCTCAGAATCTCTGAGGCTAAGAATTTAGCCTGAAAAACACAACTTGGGGCTTATGTATCCTGAGATTCACTGCACAGAAGAGGAAGGATGGGGAAGGGATGGAGATGAAACCTGCAAAAGAGTAACTGGTCTATTTTCCTGGGTGAACAGGTTTCACCAGAAAGAAAAAAACCTGTTAGAAATAGGGTTATAAAGGTAGGATGAATTATTTTTGCACCACAGACCATGAAGAACCATCTGAGGACTTTACACAAGGCAAATGAACCTGGACAGGTCAACGAAAATATAGAAAAATTAAGAGAAGTACTGGCAACAACAGAATTTGCCAACCAACAGGATACAGGCAATGAGTAAGCAGCTAAAACTGAAGAAATTTCAGTGTATTATTAACTCACAAAGAAAACATACATTCGTATACATTCTCATTTTACATATTAATTGGTAAGATGAAAGATGCACTCTGGGTTAGGGAGGGCACCTTAGGGAAGACTACATTTAAGCTTGATTTTTTCCCACTTAAATGGAAAAGAAGGAAGAAATGAATGAGGGAGGAAGGGAGAAATGAATGAGGGAGGAAGGGAGAAATGCACACCAACAGTCATCGGGGAAAGAAGGATAATTTGGAAAAGTATACTGTAAGAGCGCAATGTTGGTGGTGTGCTGTGGCAAAAACTATACTGGCTTGAAAACCAAAAGGCTGGTAAAAGTAGTGATTATCTATAAAACATTGTCTTTCTTGAAAGCAGAAACATTATTCTACATGCAATGGAGAAGCATTTAAGCCTAGGAAAGGTAGGTGGAAGGAATTCATGTTCAGCAGCTTCTGTTTTCACACTGGAAAAGGACAGAAGGTCCTGTGAATAAGAGACTGGGGGAGTGGGAATGGTGAAGAGCCTGGGAACACGAAAGAAACGAAAACAGGTAAAAGAAAGTTCAGTGCTGACTGTAAGTCAACTAAGAAAAGCCAACTAAGAAGAAATTAAAAAACTCCAAGCATGGGCTGGAGCAGTGGCTCAGCGGTTTCGGCGCTTGCCTGGCAAGCACGAGGACCCGGGTTCAAACCCCAGCACCACGTACACAACTAAGTGTTGGAGCAACTAAGACCATGTGGAATACTAAATAAAGTTGTTTCTCCCTTTCTCTCTCTCTTACTGTCCCTCTTTCTTTAAAAAAAAAAAAAAAAAAAAAACTCCAAGCAACACAGGAAAAGCAGAAAGATAAAAACAGTGGTTTCAGACATGTTAATCTTGAGATTCCAGTGAGGAACAGAGGGCAGTTTCCAAAAGTTATGTTGGACATCATGTCCATAATAGTGATCAATTCAGGTCTTTCCTTTTGATCCCATTTTGATTATTTTATTCTCTTTTTTGTTTAAGCAATCACTTTATCAAGATTACGGATTAACTGGTGCTGAAATTCTACAAATAATTCATCTTGTGAAATTTATCACATAACGAAAAGCACATTAAGTGGAATGAACATGAGTGCAATCATGACTCAGGGCTTTGAAATCCCCGTTTCAGTCAGCTTTGCATTGCTATGAACATACTCGACAAAAGCAATGTAGAAGAAGGAGTTAAGTTTATTTTGGCTCACAGTGTCAAAAGTTTGACCAACTCAACCCCTCTGGGCCCCAGCTGAAGCAGAACATTATAGTGGAAGTGCATGGCAGAGGAAAGCATCTCAGGACATGCCAGTCAGGAGAGAAAACACAAACCACAAAGGCATGCTGCTGCCAGCGACCCTTCTTCCAGCACAACCTACCTGCCTACGGTTATCATGCTGTTAATTCATTCAGGTGGATTAACTCACTGATTGGGAGCCAGCTTATCATTTCACCTCTGAACATTCTTGCAATGTCTCACACAAGAGCTCTTGGGGGATACCACATATCCAAACTATAACATTCCCCAACATCACCTCCTCTCATACATGCATTGTAGCTCCTATCCTAAAGTTTTTGAAAATCACTGCTTTTATAGCTTCAGAATCTAAGTAGTGACCCCAGTGGTAATTTTTTGCCTCTTTCTGAACTTCATGTAACAGAAATCACAGTGCACACATCCTTTCTATGGTTTGCTTCTTTCCCTTGATGTGTAATCACGACTGCACATGCACACGTCTGTAACTGCAGTTCATTTGCTATTCTTGTGACATAGTAGAGTCCACTGAATGAATAGCAGTTTATGTGATCTACTGTTGAGGGATATTTAGGCTGCTTCCAATTTTGGGCTATGATGAAAAGTGCTACTATGGACAAGCTAAGCTGGCGGACGTCTCCTGTATACATTTGCTTGTACTTTATAGGGTATCTACCCTGTGTTCTAGGGTATCGAAAAAATGCTGCTGTGTCGCTGGATAAGCACAATACAAAATTAGTTTCCAGTGGTAACACCAACTCGTGGAACTGATGGACTTTAAAAAGTAGCGAAATGACATCTCGCTTAGTTTTAATTAGCACTTCCTCTAAAAACTAAAGAGCATAGGCCTCATTCCTCCTTGCTCACAGCTCAGTTTTCTTTCTTTCCTTTGTTGTGCCTCAGTTTGTGTTAGGTACACTTTCACTGAGCTATATCCCTAACCCAGTTTTCTATTTTCTGAAGTCTTTTTCTAGTTGATTTGTTAAAGTTCTTTACACATTCTTGATAAAAGGCCTTTCTCAGTTATATGCTTCAGACATTTTCATCTAGTTCCAGGCCTCTTGTCTCGCCTTCCTTTGAATGCTTTCTTACACGAATGTTTCATACACAAACACTGTAGCTGAACTGACTGATCCTTTCTTCATGGTTAGTGCTGGGTCTTAACAATCTTTCTCTTCTCCAAATCATGAGAAATCTGCTCTTATTTCATACTTAAAAACTTTATAGTTGTCATCTTTTACAAAACGGACTTAATTCATTCTGGAACTTATTTTTTTGTTCGGTGTGGGAAGATATCTAATTTAATTTTTTCCATATGTAAACCTAACTTTCTGTAAACAGTTAACTGAAATCCTTCCCTTAGAGGTCTGCAAGTACTGTATCGTACAGTTTGAGTATTCATATATGCAGAGAATGGATAGTTCTGGGAACTCTATTCTTTCCACTATTTTTTTTTTTTAATAGAGTGGGACAGTGAGTGAGAGAGAGAGAGAAGCAATTTTTATTTAGTTTTTCATGCAGCTTTTGTTGCTGTAACCGCCATAACCTAACCGCTGAGCCACCGCTCCAGCCCGGGAGAATCAATTTTATTTAGCTTTTCATGTGGCTCATTGCTTTCAAACTTCATTGCGTACGTGGTGCTAGTGTTTGAACCTGTGTCCTAGTGCATGCCAGGCAAACGCAGCAACCGCTGAGCTCGAGCCCCTCTACTGTCTATTTCTGACCCTGTTTCAGTATCATAATTTTTCTTTACAGAGATTCCCTTGCCTTCTGAGAATGTACCTGATGCTTTAGTTCTCATAAAAACTTTTATTGTTGCTTTGTTTTCTGACATAAGTACAAAATCTCTTTTACTACAAAGGAAGAAAAAGAGGTTTCCCCAGTAAGTTGTCTCCAGGACCTCTGAGGTGTATCCATACCATGGTATTCTACTCAGTAATAAAGAAATATATGCAACAGATTGGGCATGTAGTAAAGATATTATACTGAATATAAAAAAGACAATCTCAAAACATCATATACCGTATTACTGCATTTTTTTTTTTTTTAAAGAGGAGAGGGACAGTGAGAGAGAAAGAAAGAATCAATTTTATTTAGTTTTTCATGTGGCTTCTGATGCTCCAATACTTTGTTGTGTATGTGGTGCTGGGGTTCAAACTCAGGTTCTCGCAAATGTCATGCAAGTGCTGTACACTGAGCCACCACTCCAGTCCCAGATAACTGCAGTTATATAACATTCTTGAAATGACAAAATAATAAAAATGGAGAATAAAGGATTAATTCTTGCCAGGGACTGGGGATAGGTCGTGGAAGCAAGCAGAGAGAAAATGGATGTTTTACGGTTACAGGATTCACATTAAGATATGTGATCCATTTTAGGAAAAAAATATAAAGTATAAGGCTTAGACTGATTTTGAATCCTATGAAGATCCAACTCAGCCAGCATCATTTGTTGAAAAAAACCACTCATTCTCCTTTATGTACCTCTTTTGTACCTTTGTCAAAAATAAACTGGCTTCTTTTATCTGAAGCTAAGACTGGGTTCTAGTCTGTTTTTTATTGATCTATGTGCTTTTCTGTCTACCAATGCCATACTATCTTGACTATTCTGCCTATATATGTCTTGAAATCAAACAGTAATTCCTTTCTTTTCCTTCTTTCTCACCCCCCATTGTTTTAGCTACTCTAGATCCTTTGCATTTCCCTATAAATTTTGGAATAATTTTGTCTAAACCTACATACAAAAAAAAAATCTTGCTAGGATTTTGAAAAGGCTTTATTAAACTTATATATTTGGGGAATACAGACATCCATATTATATTGAGTTTTCCAATCTATGAACACACTATGGCTCTCCGTTTATTTAGTCTTCAGTTTCTTTCATCAGCACATTATAGTTTTCAGCATACAAGTACTATACATGTTTTACTAGATTTGTATCTGTCATTTTTATTTTCTTGAGCAATTCCAAATAGTGTTGTATTTTTAATTTGCTTTCTACTAATTCATTGCTGAAGTAGAGAAATATAATTGGTTTTTGTATAACGGTCTTGTATCCTGTGATCCTGCTGAATTAATTTATGGGTTCTACACGTTCTTCTGTACATTAACATGTCATGTTCTACCTAGCCGATCAAGTCACAGGCAAAAAGAACAGTCTGATCCCTCCCCCTCTGCTGTGCATGCTCTTTCCCCCTTTGTTGTACTGTGTTGCTGGAACTCCTAACACTATGTTGAAGAAGAGTGGTGAGAATGGACATCCTTGCCACCCTGTTTTCTTTCATGGGGGGTAAGCAATATGTCCTCTGATCATACTTTCATCAACTACGATGCTAACTGTTCAATTTCTGTAAGATGTTCTTTATCCAGTCAAGGAAGTTTCTGTCTACTCCTAGTCTCTTCTGAGTTTTTATCATAAATGGTACCGAACACTCTCAAATGCTTCTGCAACCACTATTTAATCATGTGATTTTGCATTATCCTCTTAAAATGATTATCTTGACAGATTGCAATGACAAATTTAGAAATATTAAGCCAACCCTGAATCCCTGCAATAAGTCCACTTGTCATAGTGCATGTATAATTCTACTTGTACACTGTATGATTACATTTATTGATATTTTGTTGGGAATTTTTTACATGTATACTTATGAAGGACATTGGTTTGCAGTTTTCTTTTTGTATTATCCTTGTCTGGTTTTGGTATCAAGATAACACTGGTTTCATAAAATAAATTAGAAATTATTCCCTTGTCTTATATTTTCTGGTACAGACTGTTCAAGACATTATGAAACCTTTAAGCATTTGGTAGAATTCTCCATGAACCATCTGGGCCTGATTTTATTTAAAAATTACAAATTAAATTTCCCTAATATTTATAGTACTATTCAAATTATCTATATCATATTGGGTGAGTTGCAGTACCTTGTGGTTTCTAAGAAATCAGTTCATTTCAAAGTCATCAAATTAATTTTGTAGAGCTACTTATAGCATTTATTCCTCTGTTATCCTTTTGAAGTTTGTAGGGTCTGTATCTTTTTTTCACTACAGGTATTGGTAATTTGTCTTCTTTTCTTTTTCAGTTTTGTCAAAGTTGTGTCCACTGACTTTTTCATGTTGGTTATGAGAATTTTCACTTCTAAGATTTCCAAGGTTCTTCTTTATATCTTATACTTCTTCTTTGTTGAAAATTTCCACCGTCTCAAGTATAACTGTTTGTTGAAGCACTGCCTTGATGGTTGCTTTTAGGTAATTATAACATGCCATCTCAACGTCAGCATGCATTGTCTTTTCTTTTTTATGGTACTGGAAAACTGAACCCCAGGTCTCAGATACACCAGGCAAACTCTGTACCACTGAGTTACATCCCTAGTCCATTTTCATTTTAGTTTAAGACAGGATCTTGCTAAGTTGTCCTTGTGGACCTCAAACTTGCGATCCTCTTGCCTCAGTCTCTCAGGTAGCTGGGATTATAGGCATGTGTCATCATACCTCTGGCTATGCATTCTTTTTAAATTCAAGTTAAGCCTTTCTTGGTATGAGAGTTTTACTGAAATCTGGGTATTTGAAATACTATGTAGGAGATGCTGGATCTTATGTAAATATTCTATTACAGCAGGTTTCCCCTAACTCTGCTCCAGTGGACAATCTAATGGAAGAACTGCCTACAGAAGCAGAGTTTCCTAACTAGGCTTTTGTGACCATAGATGGGAGAGAGGAAAGGGAAGAAGCAACTCCTAGTAAGAGCTTGCCTTGTAAAGTGCAGGTCCTGCTTGGCTTTTGTAATCATGGTAATTTGTGTGTGTGTTTTTGCCTGGAGTGGAGTGGTTATTTTCTAAAACTTTGCTGTTTCACTAGGCTACCCCTCTCCTGGTCTTCAGATAAAGGGAATAGATTTTCTGAGACTGTTTTTGGTTTTGTTCTGTTCCCAACATTTCTGAATTGCCAGCCTCTCTGTACCAATTCTGAAAATATGAAAATCCAGTCATATTAATTTGGGTCTTGAGATCCTGAGCTGATCAACCTTCTTCTCTCCCCTTTCAGTCTTCTTCATGCTTCTTTTATAGATAATGTCCAGGAAAAAATATCTTGGAACCATAAGTCTATACTGTATCACTTTTAACTTACTTATATTTTCTTCATGGTTAAATTTGGCAGGGAGTTGTGCGTGTGTGTGTTTTAGAAAAATCAGATCTTGGACTCACAGAAACGTTCCTAACTCATTTCATTCGTTTCCCTCCTTGTGACTCTATAAGTACTTGGTAATTTTCCTTATTTCACAAAACATTTAGGATTTTTTAGCAAAAAAAAAAAAACCCACAAAATAACCCAAGAACTGTACACTGGTTGATTCACTAGCCGAATTAAGAAGGCATCCAGTAGTTAAAAGAAAGAATTAACCATTTGCAGTTCACAAAAATATTGGATCAAGTCATGAAACCGGGAGTTACAAATAAGTTCATCTAGATCTCTTATATTTCCTATGGTCTTGCTTATTCTTTGTGTACTTTACTCCCAGAAACCAAAAAGTCTCCCATCATCAATTTTAAAAAATCCTTTTTGTTCTATGTTCTGTGCCTTGAATTTCTCCACATCTTATGTTAACGTAATTGTTGGTTTCCTTTCTAACCTCACAATCTTTCTTCTTTCAGGCATTTATAATTTTTTAAAAGCTTTTAACTCTTCTATATCATTCTGTTTTAGATAATTTTCTTTTAGAAAGCACCTACCTGGATTTCACTTTCAACACCATCTTTGTTTATTGGTTCATCATCATCTTGCAAAATGAAGGGATTTGTTGCTTCACTTTCAAACATGCATGCATAATGACAGAATAGCTTAAACCCCATCCTTGTATAGTATCTCCCCCACCTTCCCCCACTCTCCAGTCTCATCTCTGTAATTAACCCCAAGTTACAGCTATGAAAGACCATATGCATGTATTTCAGTCATTGAAACTGCTAGATTTATAGGCCTGCTGGGTGTATTTGGGCTTCTCATGGGACTCAAGGGTACTCTACAGTATTGAACACCCCATTTTCCCTTCTTCTCCCTTCCTCTCCCCACCTTGACAGCTACAGTTCCCATATCTTGTTACTTCAAATTTGGTAGATCTATTAAATAAACTAATTTTCATCCTATATTAGATATTACTCTAGCTTTCACTAAGAGAAAACACATTCAACCCTTACTTCTCTGTTTGGCTTGTTTCACTCAGCATGATTTTTCCATTTCCATTCATTTACCTGCAAAAGCCATAATATCGTTCTAATGACTAAGTAGAACTCCAGTGTGTGTGTGTATGTATACGTATATACAGTTTTTTGATCCATTCATCCAGTGAAAGGCATCTAGGTTGGTTTCCATAATTTAGCTACTGTAAATTGAGCTGCCATAAACACTGATGTAGCTGTAGCTCTGTAATAAGCTGATTCTACCTCTTCTGGGCAAATATGAAGGAGTAGGAAAGCTGGGTGGTACAGTGGTTCAATCCCTAATTTTTTGAAGAGTCTCCACACTGCTTTCCAGAGTGGCTGTACCAGTCTATAGTCCCACCAACAGTGTGTTAGTGTTCTTTTCTCCCCACAACCTCTCCAGTATCTGTTATTGTTTGTGTTCTTCATTTTTACCAATTTGACTGGTTTGAGGTAGAATCTCAGGAAAGTTTTGATATGCATTTCTCTGATTGCGTGTGATGTAGCAACATATCATATATCTTTTGGCTCTTTGAACTTCCTCTGTTGAGAAGTTTCAGTTTAGTTCCATAGCCCATTTATTCATTGCAGTGTTTAACTTTTTTTGAGTTCTTTGTATATTCTGGATATTAGCCCCCTGTCAGAGAGGTAACAGGCCATAATTTTCTCCCATTCTGTACGTTCTCTCTTGACTAATTCCTTAGTTGTGCAGAAGCTTTTCAGCTTAATAGCATCCCATTCATTCTTGGTTTTAATTCTTGCACTATGAGAGTTTTGTTAAGGAAGAAAGTGACTACACCAATATGGTGGAGTGTTGACCCTACTTTTTCTTCTAATAATTGTATGGTTGCTGGTTTAATTCCTAGTTCTTTGATCCATTTTGAATTGATTTTTGTGCAGGGTGAGAGATAAGGACCTAATTTCAATTGTCTGCATACAGCTGTCCAGTTTGTCCAGCACCATTTGTTGAACAGGCTCTCTTTCCTCCAAGCTGTATTTTTTGCCCCCTTTGTCAAATATCAGATGGTTAAAGATTTGTGGGTTAGTCTCAGTGTTTTCTATTCTATTCTATTCTATTCCACTAGTCTTCCTGCCTATTATGCCAAAACCATGCCTTTTTTTTTTTAAATTAAAAGAGAGGGACAGTGAGAGAAAGAATCAATTTTATTTAGTTTTCCATGTGGCTTTCATTGTTCTGACACTTAGTTGTGTACATGGTGCTGGGGTTTGAACTTGTGTTCCTGTGCTTGCCAAGCCAAGAACTGCAACCACCAAGCCACCACTCCAGCCCCCCGTTTTCATTACTACAGCTCTACAGTATAATTTTAGGTCAGGTATTGTGATACCTCTTGGTGTTTTGTTTTTGTTGTTGTTTTTATTTTTTTGCTTAGCAGTGCTTTGGCTATTCAGGGTTTTTCATTGTTCCAAATAATTTTTCTATATCAGTGAAGAATGAGATTGGTATTTTGATGGGGACTGCATTGAATCTGTACAGCACTTTCAGCAGAATGGCCATTTTAACTATATTAATTTTGCAGAACAAAGAACATGGGATGTCTTTCCATCTTCTTAGGTATTCTTCAATTTCTTTCATCAATGTTCAATAGTTTTCATTGTAGAGGTCTTCTACTTCCTTTGTTAAGATTAATTCCCAAGTATTTTTTTTTTTTGAGGTTATTTTGAATGGGATGGATGTCCTGGTTTCTTCTTCAGCAGAACTGCTATTGGAATATAGGAAAACTATTGATTTATGGGTGGCAATCTTGTATCCTGCCACTTGCTGAAATGATTTCTAAACTCTAGAAGTATTCTGATAGAATTTTTTTAGGTCTTCTAGGTATAGGATATCAGCAGCAAATAGAGTTTAACTTCCTCTTTTCCTAATCAAATTCCTTTGATTTCCTTCTCTTGTCTGATAGTTCTGGCTAGGGTTTTAAGGACTATATTGAATAAGAGTAGTGAAAGTAGACAGCCCCTAGTCTTATTCCCGATTTTAATGGGAATGGTTTCAGTCTTTTCATTAAGTTTAATGTGGGCTGCGGTTTTGTTATAAATGGCTTTGACAAAATTAAGTTTCTTTGAACCCTATCTTCTCAAGTGTTTTCAGCATAAATGGGTGTTGGATTGTCAAAGGCTTTTCCTGTGTCAACTGACCTGATCACAAAGTTTTTATCTTTAACTTGGTTTAAGTGATGAATTACATTTATTGATTTGTGTATGTTGAACCAACCTTGCATACCTGGAATATATAAAGCCCTCTTGATCGTGATGTATTATCTTTTTTTTTTTTTTTTAAAGAAAGAGAAGACAGAGAGAGAAAGAGAGAGAGAAGCAATTTTTTAGTTTTTCATGTGCTCTTCGGTGCTCTAAGATTTCATTGTGTACATGGTGCTGGGGTTTGAACTTGCATACTCTTGCATACCAGGCAAGCACCGTAACCACCGAGCCACTGCTCCAGCCCCTGTATTATCTTTTTGATGTGTTTTGCGATGTAGTTTACTAGAATTCTGTTAAGGATTTTTGTGTCTATGTTCATCAGGGTTATTGTTCTTTAGTTTTCTTTTCTTGATGTATCTTTGTTGGGTTTTGGAATCAGGGTTAAGTTTGCCTCGTAAGACAAGGCTGTCCGCTATCCCCACTTTTGTTCAATATAGTCCTTGAAACCCTTGCCAGAGCTATCAGGCAAGACAAGGAAATCAAAGGTATTCGTGTAGGAAAAGAGGAAGTTAAGTTTTCTCTATTTGCAGACAACATGATTTTATACCTAGAAGACCCAATAACATCGGCCAGAAAACTCCTAGACCTTATAGGTGACTTTAGCAAGGTAAGCGGGTACAAGATCAATTCCAGCAAATCACTAGCATTTCTTTACACCAACAACAAAGCCGCAGAAGAAGAAATCAGAAAATCTCTCCCATTCACCATCAATTCCAAAAGAATGAAATACGTGGGTATTAACCTTACAAAGGATATTAAAGACCTATTCAAAGAAAATTATCAAACACTAAAAAAAGAAATTACAGAAGACCTGAGTAGATG
>PVKS010034810.1:0-20580 GCA_004027875.1 Aplodontia rufa
CTGCTTTTTATTAAAACAGGTATAAGGAACAACATTATCCTTTTTGAAAATAAAGCCTTTTTGTACATAAAACAGTTCATGAGGATTTGACCATGAAGTAATGATAAAGTAGATAGTTTTGTGCCTCGTGCTCTGAAAGAGTTTAAATGGTTACAGGTGGTCAATTTGGTTAATGAGACAGGTAATGAAAGCATTGTTTTTGCACCTGAAAAAAAGAGCTCACCATAAAGAGCAGACAGCATTTTGCTCAAGCACTTTCTGCGTCTGCTTGCAACTTGCTCTGGAGATTCAGGTCCCTGCCGACTCCCCTCATCCTTCAGAGACCCAAAGAGTTGCTGGGGCTGGTCCCCAGCAGAATTAGTTCAGAAAATTTGTAGCAGCTACATGAAAACATTTCAAAATATAAGCACAAGGAACAACTTCCTAAATAGGACTCCTAGAGATTAGGAAATAATAGAAAAATTTATAGAATTAAAATGGAAAGCTTCTGCACAGCAAATGAAACAATTAAAAGCATAAAAAGACAGTCTACACAATAGGAGAAAATCTTTGCCAGTTATTTTTCTGACAGTGTTAATATTCAAAATATAGAAATGCTCAAAATCATTCATACTTCCCCAAAATTCCATTTCATAAATGGGCAAAGTGAATCAACACTTCTCAAAAGAAGTACAAATGGCCAACAATCATAAGAAAAAGAATTTCATCATTTTTAGTCATAAAGAAACACAAATCAAAACTAAACTGAGTTTCTTCCTCACACCAATCAGAATGCCAATCAGCAGAAATAAAAACAGCTGTAAATGCTGGTAACGATGTGGGGGAAAGAAATCCTTATGCATTGCAAAAGAAATTCTTAGCATTGCAAATTGGTACATTGTCAATGAAAATGAATATGAAGTCTCCCCCTAAAACTAAAAATAGAGCTACCATATATGATCTAGCTATAATTCCTCAGTATTTATCTAAATGAATTAAAGTCTGTATACTTCAGAGAAACATGAATAGTAATTTTTATCACAGCAATATCTGTCAACAGATGAGTAGATAAAGAAAATGCAGTGTATATTTACAATGCATATATATTCAACCATAAACAAAAACAAAATTGCTATTTGCAGGAAAATGGAACTGAAGAGTGTCATGTTGAGCAAAATAAGTATAAAATAGAAAAGTATCATATGTTTTATCTCATGTGTGATTTAGAGACCAAAAAAGAAAAAGGAAAGAAAGAATGTCATGAATGTAGAAGGTGGAACTTTAGGATAGAGAAAGAGGTTAGGAGAAAGAGGAGGTGAGAGTAATGGAAAGTATTTCAGCCTTAAATTGATAAAGTTATATTATGTGTGCATATATAATTATGCCACAGTGAAACCCAGTATTCTATAAAATTAATATGTGCCAATAAAAATACAGAGAAAAGGAAAATATCAAAAAAAGGAAACAAATAATTACACTCTTTAAATGGGCAAAATATTTGAGTAAACATTTCAACAAAAAATTTAAAAAAGAGAAATTCAATTGATTCTTATTAATCACTATAGTTTTATTTTATGAAATGGCAGGGGATTCTGACAGGGTATACTGAACAATTTTTTTTTTTGAGAATGAACATAATTAGAAAAAAAGATAACAGGACAAAAAGACAAAGAGATTATGAGAGAAACAGATTATGAGAAAAATAAGTCTAGCTGTGTCATCTTCTACAGGACACACCCCTTAGGAGAATCACTATCAAATCCTGAAATCCTGAGTCTAGAATGTACAAATTCCCCCTTATAGATCATGGAGAGCACAGATACTCATATTTCCACCTCTTGATTCCTGAGCCTTCTGTTTTACCTATTGGTGATGCTGCATCCAATAATGAATGCTAGTCTGAGGTGTATACTATGACCTGCAAGCAATCTTCTCCAAAACAGTCCCTTGACTCTACTTTCAAAATGGCTATTACATCATCCTCTCATGCTGGCATCTGTGACTATAATGCAAACATCATTAAGCCTGAAGATAAAGATGTTTTCTGAGAATCCACAAACAAGAAAAGCAAACCTGAAACTTGAATAGGTCAATATTAATCAAAATGTGTCATCTTGAATCCAAGTTTCAAGACGGTTTATTGACCTCCATGAAGGATGGTGCTATGTCATGGATATAGCTTGGCTTTACATCTTATGTTGTACTTTTGCCAGGCTATAGAGTAGCTTAAGTGTCAGGAGCTGGACCAGACATAGTGAACTGGAGCCAGTGTTTTGCTTCTATGCATTACCTTGATCTCTGCTACCATGGCTTCCCTGATCATAAGGTCATTATGACAGCATTAGGAGGGGGCTGAACACAGAGCCTCACTGATGTGAGACAGCCAAGACATGTACTTTATATTTGTTTTCAGGGCCTATACAGTGATAGATGGTTTCAGGTAATAGAGATACTTGGCTTATTCACTCAAGCCATCTATAGATCCCTTTCTCGGTCTTATCTTTGATTGACATGTCAACTTCTTCTTTCAGATTGCTTCTTTCCCCCAAATTTGTTGATATTTTATTGGCCAACAAAAATTTTATCCATGTGATATCTTTATATGCATATATATTCTGAGATGATTACCACAGTCAAGCTAATTACCATGTTGATCACATCACATTTTCCATAATTTTGTGTGTGTAGTGAGAACATTTGAGACCTCTTCTCTATTTTTTTTGTCACTTAAGTCATTTAATCCAGTGAAAACTTCAGGAAAATCAGAAGATGCACTATTTCATGAATAGTACTAACAGAAGTATGATGCACACTGTGCTGGGGAACCCCAGGTGAAGTATATATGCTTCACTTTGCTTGGAAAGAAAAAATATATGGGAATATTGGTATTTGGAATTGAACCCAGGGATAATTAAAACTGAGACACATCTCCAGAGCACTATTTTTTTCTTTTATTTGAGACAGACCCATTTTCTTAGAAAATATCAAGCCTAGGGGCTGGAGCAGTGGCTCAGCAGTTGGAGTGCTTGCCTGGCATGTAGGCAGACCCGGGTTCAAACCTTAGTACCACAGACACAACAGGAAACAAAGGCCAAATAAAAAAATAAATAAATAAAAATGATTCTCTCTTTCTCTCTCTCTCTCAAAAAAAAAAAAGAAACTATCAAGCATAAAATACAAAATTATTAGCTGTAAGCATGATTCCATACATTGTTTCTAAACTTCATTCATCTTATAACTTGAAGTTTTACCCTTTTACCAACATTTCCCCATTTCTCTTTTCCTGAAAACCCGATAACCAACTTTCTGCTTTCTGTTTCAATGATTCCATTTATATGTTAGATTATGTAGTATTTTTCTTTCTACGTCTGGCTTATTCCAACTAGTATAATGTCTATCAGTTTCATCTATGTTGCCACAAATGGCAGAATTTCTTTAATTTTTTAAGATAGATATTTGTCTATCTACCTATTTATCTATCTATATCTTCAATCAACTTCATCTTTTCCTAAGGTCCATGAGTCATATGTGTTCTTAATTTGGGACATTTATTTTCCTACACACATTGAATGACCAGTACACCAACTGAGCTCTGCCCAATACAAGGATTTCTCCTCATCATTGTCTTGCAATAAATAACATGACTCCTAAGGGCTGTAACACAGCAATATTCCACTTTCAGCTCATGCCCATAAACTAAGCCACCCAAGTTAAACTACAACTTCTTCCACCATCACCTATTAGTCTTAAGGAACTTTGAGCTGAGAAAGTGGTATATCTAACCCTGGTGAATAACAGGAGTTTGAGTCATTTGTTCATATAACTTATCAGTACCCTGATCCCCTTAATGCCCATTCCAGATATGCCACTTACAACTTATTGTTGCTGCACATCCACACCCACCACAGCCTTATAAACTTATTTGTTTGATATAAGCAGTTAATGACAAAAGTTCTAGCAGCATTCTCATTTCATATCCCCTGGTCAGGACTGTCACATCAACCCAGCTGCTTTCTTTGAAGAGTGTTGGATTTGGTATTGCAGGTGGCATGGCTCTGCTCCAGAAGTCTAGGGGGTCTCTGTTGTAATACTCCAAGTAGAGTTTCATAAATTTCACATGGCATCTTTTCCCATCAATTACAGCGTAATAACACATGCTCTGTCAGGAGTATAGCACAATGTCAAGGCTGTTTGCACCACAACTTGGAATTACTCAGTCCTATTGTTATTCTCACTTAAAGTCTGTGGTTTTTTTTCTTATCACCCAATAAATTGGTCAAAATATTTTCAAGTAGGAGACTAGGTTGTCTCCAGATCCCAAACTAAACTACCAGTAATTGTACTTTATTCTTAGGTATAGATGATACGAGATGTAATCTTTTGTACTTTATAAGAAATATTTCAGTGTGCTGCAGATCACTAACATCTTCAACATTTCTATGACATATCAGGCCATGAATTTCCACAAGCTTTCTCTCACACCTGCTGGAACACTTATGTTTCATTGTAACTTTTGTTTCTTTCCATCTGTTCCCAATATGCTATTCTGAGTAATATCCAGAAATTCTGGGTTCTTTGGACTATATTATAACAGACAGCAGAGGGTAAACATAACCTTTAAATGAGATCATAAATATAGACTGCCACTTATCACACAAGAATATGGATTCTTTCTGGACTAAAGATGGAAAAGAATTGCATCTCCAAATCAATGATTGAAGAATGCTAACAAATACAATCAACTTGTGGATATTACCCTCAGTGGAAAATTCACATGTGTCATCAGCTTATCAAACTCCTATACATGTTCACTGTTCTAAGAAAATAATCTTATATTTCCCTTTATCGTTAAAATCTTTTTGAAATTTTAAACAGCATCAGGCAAAGTTAATGATGGTTAATTTTTTTGGGAGTTAACTTGTCTAGACAAAGAGATACCACATAGCTGGTAAAGTATTATTTCTGTATATATCTTTGAGTATATTACAGAAGAGATTAGTATTTAAACCAGCAGTCTAAAGAAGATATGTTTTCACAGTATGAACACTGATTGTCCAATCTGTTGAGGAACTGAATATAATGAAAACATATAGGAAGAGTGAACCCTCTTACTCTGCTTGAGCCAAGACTATCCATTTTTCTCCTGTCTGGGACATTGGTGGTCCTAGTTCTCAGACTTTCAGGTTCAGACCAAGATTTACACCATTAATCAGTCCCTTCCTGCCATTCTCAGCCCTTCATACTTGGACTTAATTACATGCTCTTGTTTCTCCAGCTTAAAGATGGCATAATGTGATACATCTTGGACTCTCTTTATTGACAGATATAGATGATAGATGATAGATATAGATAGAAATAGATGATAGCTAGATAATGAATGATAGATGATAGATGATAGATGGATTTGATACACAGATACTCTCTTACTGGTTCTGTTTCTCTGTATAATACTTACTAATATTAAATCGTAAGTCAAAAAGCCTTAAATGCAGTGATACACATGCACATTTAACCTTCATCCCATTCTGTCCTGGCGGTATTCTAGTTGCCTTTTGGTATTGTTTTCCTATAGTCATGACCCACAGAGTAAACTTCCCCAAGGCCAATCCTACAACACCAAGTACCTTTCAGATTATATGCATTTTGACATACACCCACTGCCCTCATTTTCAATGAGCTCTAGAAATAGATAACAAATCACTTACTGAACTACCATTTAAATATTACAAAAAGGATTTGATTAAACATTTCCACAAGTGAACTTGTAATCTTCTCACCCTTTCCCTTACCCACCTGCCAAACTCAAAAATATCCTAGATGCCTCCTTATCACTGACTCCCCAAATTTACTCAGCATAAATCCTGAACGTTACATCTTTTAAAACTTGCTAATGACCATCTTAACATTTTTCTAAAAGTACATTGGCTCCAATATTTATTAGTATCACTGAATTATAAAATTTTCTCCTAACTTTTCTTTAGCATGATCTCTCGTCCAATATAAACTCCAAACTGTTCCTTCAAGGATACTTCTAACATGCAAATATATTAGTGCCCTTCCTAGGTCCTCATATATATGTTTAGTACAAAATTCAAATACCTAGCTGGACGTAAAAGCTCTTCATGATCATATCAGTGTTTTTCCTTCCGCATTCCCATATTTATTCTTGGCTCCAGTTTAACTAAAGCATGTAGTTTCTTGAATGACCCTTGCAAGTTTTATGTGTAGGCAACTTCACATAGCCTTTTATATTTTCCCAAAACTCCAATCGTACCTCTTCCTCATAGAGTCGATGACTATTTGTCCCACAACACTCTGTACAAGGGTCACGTCTTCTGGGAATGCTTTTTTCAACATACCCATAGAATCTATCACCCCCGCTTAGAAACACCCAACCCCTGTCTCTATAGAATTTAATATGTAATGCATTTATTTCTACTTTCTGCATCCTTCAATAGATGGAAGTACCTTTTATTAACTAATTGCCTCAATTTTTTTCTATAAATGAGTATGAGGGCTTCTCATGGGAGTGGAGGGTTCCCAGCTATACATAGGAGGGCAAAGAGGATCAGAAAATTCAAAAATAGTATACATATACAGGCTTAGATTGATCTTTAACATGGGGGAGACATGAGAGCAAGGAGTGTTTGAAAGGGGGAGACCTTGGACTAGAATCAGCCTTAACTTATTTTGTTAATATCCATATATGAATGAATATGTAACAACAATTCCCTCTAATATGTAAGACTATGTCAAATAAATTTAAAAAAAAGAGTATGAGGGGCTGGAGCAGCGGCTCAGCATTTACAGCACTTGCCTGGCATGTGCAAGTACACGGGTTCGAACCCCAGTACCACGTTCACAACAAAGTGTCCGAGCAATAAAAGTCACATGAAAAACCAAATAAAAATTGCTTCTCTCTTTCCCTCTCTCTCTTTCTCTCTCTGTCCCTCTTTCTAAACAAAAGAGAGGATGAATCTAACTTATTTTAAATATCAAGAAAACTCTTCTAGAATTCATTCTTTTTCCAAGAATCACTAAGCTAGAATGTAAAGAGAAATGTAATGAAATATGATCCACTATAGTGATTCTGGTCATTACATTTTTATTACACCCTTGTCTCTGGCTTCAAATTCTATTGGTTTCAAGCAATTGTGAAACTCCTATATGTAATACCTGCTGTATTTTGTGAAAGGTGACTCAACAACATGCTCTCGTCTGTTAAACTGATTAGTGTTTGTCTATGTAGATACTAAGTATTGAATAATTCTTCTAGTAACTCCTAAATTTTTTTCTGGCACATAGAAATATGATAATACAAAATTAAATATATTCTTATTTGCCTTTCAAATGATATATTTACCTATTTATAAATTACAAGATTAAAGATCAAATTAATTTTAAATCTGTTATGCAAATTAATTGCCTTCTGCAGGTATCCTAAACTACAGATATATACCATGGAAGATATTGTTTTCTATGCAAATTACTTAATGTCTTCTTTATGTATCAGCCATTTGTGCACTCTAATTTGAGGCAAAGATAAGTTATCTTGAGAAATATGAAAGACGAGCAAATTGTTTTGAATATTAGAAAATACTCACTTTTGCTCTAATATTGTTTTCTCTTTCAGAAAAGATTAGTTCCAGGAACTTTTCTAGGTCTAAGGATATGCAGTGAATAAAACATAAAAAATTGTTTCAATATATAGATATAGGGATAGATATAGATACATATAAGTTATGTATCTTTACTATGCGTATAATATTAAGTCAATATAAAAATAATTAAGGTGGATCTAAGAGGAGAAAGAACAATGAAGCATGCATTGCAACTTTACATAGGGAAACCTTTCTGATAGTATGAAATTGACCAAGAGATGTGAAAGTTATGTGTGACCAACCATCTGTTATTAAAGTAATATCTGAACCAAAAGTAATATACAATCATTTGGTACAAAGGCAATGTAAGAATAATGAGCAATTGAAAACACAAAGAACAAGCTTGATATATTTAAGGATTTACCAGAAAACCAATGGGCTGCAGTAGAGTGAGCAAAGAGGAGAGTGACCAAATGTAGGTCAGATTGGTGCTAGAGGTCAAATTATCTAGGATTTTGTAGGCCAAAATTAGGACTTTGATTTTTAATTTGAATGAGATGAGAAGGCTTTGCCATGGAACAATTTAAGTGTCAAATATCACTTAATTAAGTGCCTAAAGATTTTGAGAAGGGCAAGAACAAGGATAATAAACAGGAGATGACCAGTAAGGGGACAATAGCAATATGAGAAATGCTGGCAGTTGATGAGCAGATGTACCAGAATTAAAAAGGAAAAGCAGAAAGGAAGAAAAGGAAAAAAAGAAAAAGAAAATAAAAAGACCATTATGGATGATTCCAAAGATTTTGTCTAAGCAACTTGAAAATGGAATTTGAAATTATAAAAATAGGGGAATTCTAAGAGAGAACAGGTTTGGAAGAATGGAGTCATCAGGGAATTTTTAGGCATGCAGACTGATGTGCCTATTTGACATCTTCGATGTTGCACAGGCAGTGGAGTTCATAGGAGGGGACTAGACTCCAGATGCAGCAGATGCATGCGTTGCTAATGCCTGTTCACATCCTATTGGCATCTACCATTTTCATTTGCATCTGTCAAATTTCCAACTCTCAGTACCTGGGACCTAGCTTAAGGTCTTTCTCTGGCCACTCGATTGCCAACAAGTACAGCAACTTGGAAGTGCCAGGCAATTTAAGTCCCCTAGGAATGGAACAAATCTGAAGTATTTACTATACACTGACTCCCAGAATCCCCCACAGAACATAAACTCCACTTCCCTACATTGGTTACTTGGTTAAATAACATATCCTTCACTGATACCTTCTCTTCCTTTACTCACTTTCCACAACCCAATAAAGATCCTTTGGATCATCTTCCAAACTACTTGCACTTCAATTCTTATCACAAGATCTGCCTCTGGAAAAAGCCAAACTAAGATAGCAACCATTAGCATACGGAGAATATTTAAAGCTATATGATTGCATGTTATTACCAAGGTTGTTACTGAAGATAGAAAAGACCTAAGGAATGAATCCCAAATGATTCCAAAACTTAGAGAACAGGCTGATGAGAATGAACTGGTAAAGATGACTAGGAATAAGTAGCTAGATTGCAGGTAGAAAACATCATAGAAGATGGTATACTGAGAAACCAAGTAGAGACAACATTTAAGAAAGAAGGAATGATTAAGGGCATGAGATGTCACTGCTCTTTCAAAATAGTGATGACTATAAACTTACCATGAGGTTTGGCAGCAGAAAAAGGTGGGAACAAATGTCTAAATGAAGGAAGTTGAATAAGAGATAATTAACATATCTCTTTTGTATTCTCTCTAGATAGTGTTCCAAAATATTTTTCTATGAAGGAAAGCACACAAATTTGCTGGTAATGTTAATTAGGTAAATTGCTTGCATGATAAATGATTTTACAGAAAATCTGTATACTGAGAATAATCCAGAAAAGAGAAGACAAATGCTAATGCAAATAAGGTGCTTGATATCCTAGAGAAAATAAGAGCAATGGGATCCACTGAACAAGCTAAAAGGAGTTTCCTATATAGGAACATGGTAGATGCTTAATATAAGATTGAAGGTAAAGTCTATGTGTATACATTCAGGTATGATGAAACATGAGGTTGTGGTTGTTGATGAAGTTTCCATTCAATTTTCTAATATATGTATAGGAAACAAAGTCATTGGTTTGAATCTGTAGTGTAGTGTCTCCCAAAAGTCTCATAATCTGAGGTGGGGATTTGGGGAGTGATTGGATCATGATGGCTCTGACCTCCTGAGTGGATTAAATGATTGATAACTGAACAGAAACTAGGACCTAGGTGGAAGAATTATGCCAATGAGGGTATTCCTTGCAAAGTTTATCTTCTCTGGCCCTCCCCACCACCACGTCCAACTTCCTGGCTTCCATGAGCTAGGCAGATTCCCTCCATCATACCCTTCTGACATGGTGTTCTTTCTGCCTCATCTCAGGCCCTAAGCCATGGAACCAGCTGACCATGGACTGAAACCTTTGAAAGCATGAATCAAAATAAACCTTTCTTCATTTAAGTTGGTATTATAATGCTCTTTGGTTACAACCATGAAAAGCTGACTAACACATTAGGGAAACAAGATTTTTTTCTTACCTGAAAAATCTCACTATTTAATAACACTTAGCAGTCCACCACTGAACAGATACAAATTCATAACAAAACTCAGTTTGTGGCAGAGTTTTTGTGTCAAATGTCTGGAAAGACATGTTACCTGATTTTGATTCACTAGTTTACTGACCTGTGCTCCTGATCATAACTCCACAGTTTTACTTCCCAATAATCCCTTCTGGCTTCTGCCTAAAAGTCTTTTATTCAATCAACGATTCAACTACCTATCAATAAGTGGAACCAAAAAGATCCTTTACTTGTTTTGCTCGTAGGATTTTATTTATTTGTTCAGAGAATAGAGGCTCCATGTACTTACTTTGAGAATCATCACGATAATATAAAATGACTAATAAAACAGGCTCCAGGTTAAATTGCAACTGATTCAAGCCCTGAAATTTATTCTCAGATGGATGTGATTCATCTTATTAGTAAAAACATGGTATTTTCAGTTTCTTTTTGCAGAACACCAAATCCCAATTAAATTAAACAATAAATGCTCATATGAAAAAGTTTAGAAACATAGTTGACTTCAGGTGAGATTTATTCCTGTGGTTTAAACAAATTCCACAGGAATCACATCTCACTTCAGTTCTTTTATTAACCCCATTCTCTGAAGGTTATCCATTATGGTACCAAACGTAGTTTCTAGGTTAGTCACTTGTTCACATTCATGGGGGAACAAAAATCTCATATCTAAGAATGCCCATCAAATTCAAATTCATTCTAATTTGGCTGCTCATTGCAGAATGAATTTGTATATCAGACTGCATTCATTAGGTTATGCCAATGAGAGCCATCAACATTTAAGATAGAAGGTAATATGTATAGCTATAATGCAGCAATAAAAATGTGGGAAGAAAAAATGGTGAGATGTGGTGGTGCTACACAAACAGAAATAACAGTACTGTTACCAAAAGGAAAAATCAATAATATCCAGAAGATGTACACTGTGTCCATTTCAAAACCCATAATGAATATCAGAAATGTCACATTAGTTATAAGTCAAGATCCATTCTGTGCTTGACAAAGCAGGCAAATGAAGAAACAATAAGTTATCAGTGGCATCTGTATGGCCATCCTCATCACTCTCAGGTGCTGGGATCCTTATGCGAGCCACATATAAAAGAGATTTCTAGCTAGAAGGAAAGGGAAATATGGAGATAGAGAGGACACACATACACAGATGAGAGAGATTATACGTGTGTGCTCAACTGAGTGATTCACCAAAAGAAGAGCAAGAAGAAGAAAGAGAAAAACTCAGAAATAAATCACTATCTCCAGGGCTGGAGCTGTGGTTTGGCAGTTACGGTGCTTTCCTGGCATGCGTGAGTATGCAAGTTCAAATTCCAGCACTACATACACAATGATGTACACAACAATGTCTCAGAACAAGCAAAGTCACATGAAAAACTAAATAAAAATTGTTTCTCTCTTTCTCTCTCTAACTATCCCTCTCTCTTTAAAAAGAAATCACTATCTCCAAGTAGGTTGAAAAATCAAGCAAGAAAATTTTTAACTTTTTTTTTTCAACATAGCATCTAAGCCTATGTCCTAGGCATTTGTGATGCTCCATAGAATAGGCAGGACACATTTTACTTATTAGAGGCATATGTACTATGAATAGAGAGATGTAAGATACACATATATGTACATATTAACTAATGAAATAATTAACCAACAAAGCCTGACCATGAAATAAAGAGTGTCATGCTGAAAAATAAAATAGGGTGATAAGATAGCAACAAGTGGCTCTGGTAGACTGATGATCAGAGAAGGCCCCTCTGAACTGTGAAATCTAAGAACCCTGAACGACAAGAGAGAATCAATTCACCCAAAGATCTGGAGAAAAACTGAATCTGGAAGGGAAAAGCAGAATAAAGAACCTCAATTTTGACGTTTGGGGGGCAGAAAGATGATCAATGAGGCTTATTGTCTTACGAGACACGAGAGATGAGTTACATGAAGTTGGGAGCAACAAGCAGATGTATACATCACATCAGGCTTTATCGCTGGAATAAGGAGTTGGGATTTAACTGTGAGTATGGTGGAAATCATAAGGCTAAAGAAAATAATTACATGATCTAATTACACTTTTAACAAGTCACTCAGAGGGCTGGAGCAGTGGCTCATCAATTCTGATGCTTACCTGACATGCATGAACCCATGCATTACCTGACATGGGTTCGAACCCCAGCACCACATACACAGGGAAGTGCCAGAGCAACAAAGGACACATGAAGGACTGAATAAAACTGATTCTATTTCTCTTTCTCTCTCACTGTCCTCTCTTTAAAAACAAAAGTCACTCAGGCTATTCTGTCAGGAATAGATATCTGAGTGTGAGTGTAGAAGCCAGAGGACCACAGAGAACTAATTTTTTAGTCCACATACAATATGAACATGGCTTGGAAATAAATAAAAAAAGCATTGATAGAAAACTCAAGAGGATTTGCTATGTTTTAGAGGCAGTGTCACCAGGACCTGTGGTTTATTTGATAATGGGGAATAGACTAAGCTAATAGATATCTTAAGGGTCTATTCATTTGGTTGAAAAGAAGAGAGGTAGGGAAAGTTGGCATCAAAAGCTGTCTATGGTTATTCTCAGACATCTACAAGGTGCTCAAGTGAAATGTCCTATACAGAGTTGGGCATGAATTAGGTGTCCCGAGAAAGATCCTAAATTGAAATATATATGTGGGAGTCATAATACATAGGAGATTGAAAGATACAGAAATAAATTTATTGATCCAAGTGAGAGATTAAGTCAAGCCTTAAGATATATATAAAAGAGAAGAGCTCATATGATAAATGTTAGAAAAAAGAAGTTAGAGCCTGGAAAAATCAGCTGGACCACAGAAGCCAAATTGAGAAGAAATGATATAGAGGAGGAAATGCTTACTTGAATCAAATGCTGAAAAATTTCTGAGGAATTAGATAAGTAAATGACCCTGTATTTAATAGCAAGGACTTTGCTATTGACTTTGACTAGCACAGTCTCAATGATAAATGGGGCAGATACCAGAATGGGGAAGGGCTGTGGTGAGCAGATGAGGTGACTAATAGGATACAAAGACTATAGTAGCTCTTTTAAGAAGTTTTATTCTGGGGCTGGAGCAGTGGCTCGGTGTTTACAGTCCTTGCCTTGCATGTGCAAGGACACAGGTTTGAACCCCAGCACCATGTACATCAATATGTTGTTAGAGCAACATAACCCAAATAAAAAACCAAATAAAATTGATTCTTTCTCTCTTTCTCTCTCTCTCTCTTTTTCTCTCGCTCTCTCTCTCTCTCTCTCTCTCTCCCTTACTGTCCCTCTCTCTTTTTTTTTTAAAAGAAGTTTTATTCTGAAGGACTGCTATGCTGGCTGGAGAGACTGGATATTAGAGAAGAGTTGTTTACTTAAGAGAGAAAATGCCAAAGCAGGTAAATATCCTGATGGGAAATTTAAAAATAATAAATTAAAGGAGATTGTATTAATTACAAAATATGCAGTCCTTCCCTTTGTCATTCATTCATTTGGATTAATACAACATATAGTCTAGGATATTCTCTTAATGTGTAGATAATTATGAAAATTGAGTATATGATCAAATTTGAACTTAATATGAATAAAAACTAATTTTCCAGATTATGAAACTCCTATTTAGCTCCTCCGAATCTGAGACTTGAGGAACAAGAATTTTATTAAAAGAAGAAAGGAATGAATAGAGGGGGCAGTAAAAGAGGAGACACAGAACAGGATAGCAGGGATATATAAACATACTCATGATTTTCTTTCTTCACCATGCTGTTTGTATGCTCTTGGGCACCACTGTTATAATGTTTCAGGGTCATGATCCTCCCATGAATTTAAAAATTTGAAGTACTGAGATTGAATTCTAATGATGCCACATAATCTCTCTGAGAAGCAGTTTCCACTCTGGAGAAAAGAAAGAATATTATCTCCTGTAAACCTATTTCACATACAGTGTTTTGTGATGATTAAATAAAGTAAGATATTATGGACAACAGGAAAAAATGTCACACAGTTCATTGGTTCCTCTAGTTTTGCTACTATCAAACACTGTACAGGCATGATAGCTATAACTTACCAAGTGAAGAATCAATTCACTTTTTAAAATTTACATGATTATTTTAAGGCTTTTATTATTCTTTAAAAAATTACATCTGATGCTTCATGAAAATTAATAAACTAGATTGAATTCAAAAATTAAAGTTTTGCTTTATGCGCAATGTCCTATTAACATGACTCCAGAAAAATTCATTAAAATTATTTAAGAAACATTAAATGAGTCATATACTCCTTTTTCTTCTGGGTACACTTTACACTTTCCAGTATCAGTGAACACTGAACTGTGCTCACAGAAGAAGTCACTGTATGACAGCTTTTTAGCTCCTTGCCTCCTCCTAAATGCCTTCCCATTGGCATCTGCTCTGGAATTTTTAACTGCCAACTTACTATTCCCAACACCGAAGGCCCAGTAAGAGTTACTACATCAGGCAGAGTGCCATAATATTAGCCCAGGCTGTAGCAAAATTCCTGTAAATGAAGATTAAAGGAAACTATTTTGCATTTGGCAATTTAGGAGTTCATGTACCTTCTAATGTCATAAATCACTTACACTTTATAGCCACTGACAATTTAATTAACAGCTTCGTATTCTGCCAGTTGAGAAAGGGTCAGCTAGGACAAGATATAAAAGATGCAGAATTTCTCTTAGGAATAAAGTATTGGTAAAAAGAATTTCTGAGACAGTTCCAGACACTTTTCAAAAGCAAAAAGTTAGGATTTATTCTCAATGTGTATATTTCCTGCTTTTGTAGCCTATTATATGTGTTTTTATGTATAACAATATAGTAGAACCAGTATCTCCAGTAAGAAATGAGCCATGTTTCATAGTCTGACTTTTATAATTTTACATTTAAATATATAATATATTCAAAAGGTTTAAACCCAACAACAAAATTCTCAATCCAGGGAATGAATTATAGCCAGAATAGTTTAACCGGCAATTTCAATCACTTAGTACATTTTAATATGAATAATATAATCTTTCACTAAAGTTTTTCTGCTCATTTTGCTTAACAGTGAGAAAATATTTGCTACATCTGTAAAATACTGATAAATATAGCTTATAAATATGGAAGAAATTAAATTAGTATGAGTAATGTTGAGAGATTGTTAGAAGAATTATGAATATCAGCCACACTCTATTAAAACTGTTTGAAATGATATTAAACAGTCTTGTTAGTCAAGCTGAATTTTTTTTACTTAAAATGTATCTATTCCTGAAATGAACTTTGCATTTTAAATGGTGATTTAAAATATGGTTTCTAAGACTTTGAGTTGTTTTTATGTTCATTTGCTTGCTTAACCATTAAGTCCATCAATTACCAACAGGCTGGCACCAGAACCAGCATTTCAAAAGGGGAGTAACTAGGGAGGAATACAGATTGATCTAACAGAGATATTTTTGTTCCTAACCAGTGAATTTAAAAAACTACCCTGTTAATATTAGAATTGGCAATACAGACACATATCTCATCTCCAAGTTTGAGGGTCAAGAAAAAAATAAAAAACTCAAATCAATGATTCCACAGAACTTTTTATACTATTAAAATAAAGAAGTTATCTTATACAGGTGAACAATGGAAATTGTATACTGTTGTATTCAAACCACAGGCTTTGGAGTCACATTGCCTGCACTGTAAATTAGGCATCATCATTTATTAGTTTATAATCTTGACTAAGTTTGTTGCAGGGACCGATGAGGCAGATACCTGAAGAAATCCAGGAAGCAGTTTTTATTTAAAGATGTGCAGCTTGATCCTAGGGACTTAGGTATCACAAATCCCAGAGCTCGAGCTTGGAAATTCTTACAGTTTTGTATTCAGTGTCAGTGGGAGGTTACAAAACATTTAATTGATTTTCTTTTAATTTTGATAATCCAAACAATAGTTTCACAAAGTTTTATCAGAGAGCAGAAATAACATCTATACACAGTGTTCTTTCTCTCTCTCTAGGGTGAAGGCTCATCTCATAACTCAAACTTTTGTAAGATAAGCACAACATAGAACTCCTTTGTCCTAGAGGAAGTTACAGATCATAGCCAACCTCTATGCAAATCTTGCAGCCACCCTGGCGAAGATTTTGCTGATAGAAGTTAGTTGAGCTAGTTTAAAGTTACATGGTCACTATAATTAGGGGCAGCGTCCTGAAACTTCTTCCCCAGCCTCCTTCAAATTAACAGGTTCTGGTCTCTGTTTTATCATCTATAAAATAGGAAAAAATGTAGGAACTATCTTTGTAGATATGTCTAGTTGTCTATATTTATTTTTCTTCTTTGAACGAAAGAGACTTAGTTAGCTAACTGTATGGTTATTTCCAAATATATAAGAAATTTCAAAACCATCTCCCTCCAAATGTGTTGTTAGTAAGTTATAACAAAGCAGAACCAAGTTAGAGTGGCAATTTTCAAGAACAGTTTTAAAGAATAGAGAATACCCTGCTCCATCCCTTCCCTGCTGCTTTTGACTGGACTGCAGAACTTATGACTCAGACTAAAGTCTCTTGAACCATGAGGTGTGCTTGGAAATAAAAATTAGAATCACACCCATTAAAGCAATGAAATAAATACATGGAACCTGGGTCCCTGCCACTATGTACTGTAATTCCAGCTTGTGATGTATATTCCAGAGAAGACAAGTGCAGTAATAATTTATATTTTGGGAAGTCAGGAGACTCCACTCCATGCTGACATGAATCAGGTACCATATGGAATATAAGAAAGCCCTTATCAGGGTCAAGGCCTTCACTACATTAGTGTGTTATCATTAGAGGTAAAAAGAGAACAGAGAGTCAATGTGTGCAAGCTCATAAAAGCTTCATCCCAGAAATGGCACATTATTTCCATTCTCCCTTAATTGATTAAGATAGGTCATATGACCACGTCTATCATTGGGGTATGGAACAGTGGAATCCTACACTATGCCTAGAAGGACAGGAATCAGTAATAACAAAGGGGAGCACTATTGATGACCCCAACATTCCACTATGGGACAACTCTACTTACTGCAGCCATGATAGCCTTGTGTTTACTACTCCTTGCAATTGAAGCTAATCCTAACCACAGCCATTTAGATGGGCTTAATGATAAAGATTGAGTGACATGGAATGTGTGATACATAGCGTGGCACATGATAAGCATTGGGTAAAAGTCAGCCTCCTCATCACCATTTTCATTACATTAGAGGATCGCAGTACTCAGAGGTGAATGCCTAAGTTGTGAGTAGTGGCTTCCCACTCTTGCTCCATGTATTTGATATCTCCCAAGTCAAAAATCATTGTCTAAAAATTAAATGTGAGAAAAGCAGACTCTGGAAGTAATGTTTGTCAGCCTGAATTTTGGCAAGAATGCAGGGTGTAAGGAAGCCCTCCTACTGGAGCTGTCAGCACTTCTCAGTTGGTACATCTTGGGAGCCTATTTCAGAAGAACATTATGAAGTACTTCTTTCTGTGCCAGATGCAGCACCTCGAAGAACTTCTAGATCCACTTACAATTAAAGATGTATTGCTTAGTGCAATCTCCCAAATTTTCACATCAAGGGAGAAGCCAACCTCTGCAAAATCTTCTCCGCATATACTCATACCCCCTCATAGACAAGCATAGATTTTCTGGTTTAATCCTCAGGTCCTAAGACTTGGGGGAAATGAAAAGGATATGCTCATCTGAAATGCTTGGGACCATAAGTTTAATTTCTTACCACAGTTATATCTCTTTAGAAATTCGGATTAAGATACAGAAAAGAATCATATTGGACAAGGATGAGTCCTTGTTTCTTTTATTTAGTTCCTGTAGTTACCATTATTTTATCTTATTACTTTTACAATACGGAAAAATAAAAGCAATGAGGGATGTGGATATAGCTTAGTGGTAGAGAGTGTGCCTAGCATGCACAGGACTCTGGGTTCAATCCTCAGTAACACACACACACACACACACACACACACACACACACAAGCAGTATGAATCTCTTCTTAACAGACTAAAATACTATAGACCCTGTAATGTCCAAGAAAAAAATAAAATATCCCCACATCTTATCATACACATTTCACTGTTTGTAGTGTCCAAAGCTTTGTTTTCCTGCCAATTCCAAAATTTCCCTCAAATAACCTATGCAGGGATGTTTCATCTGCGTAGAACACAATTACCAGAGTAATCCAAAACGATATTTCTAAAAAAGAAATCTGATCATGATTCATTCTTATGTAAGACTCTGAAGTGGAATGAAAAAATGAAATGGTCTCCTAGTTCTATCATTTGATAGCCTATAACTCGTTGCTGTTACTAGAGTCTGGTCAACAATATTGGGGACAAGTAGCTCTACTGCACTTTAGACATCCTGAATTCATTTCTCAAATGTAATTTTCTAATGTTCAAAATTAAAAACATTGCATACTCTTACACATACTAGATTAGATTTCTTCATGAATAGCAAAAGTGAGTTGCTTTAAAAGGAGCTATACAGATAGTTTAGGAATTTTAAAACAACTACGATTCTCCACAATATCCACCCTACAGATATTGGTAATTGAATATGACTACAAATTTTGTGCATCTCTATATAAATTCTCCTTTATGCAGTCTAACTAATATGAGATGAAAATTTGAGAAATTGATATGGGATATTGGTTTGCATGCCTTATGGTGTTAAAACTGCACAAAGAATGGACCTCCAGTTTTCTAAGAAATAGTAGATCACAGTGAGGTCAGTGCTCTTGTTGCTACAACAAGAAGAGGCAGATTAATTACACAACTCATGTTTTAAAATGTGTCAGGGATGTCTACAAGCAATAATTATAAGATGAACTAAGATTCTAGAAAGCTTATTACTTTTTGAGATAAGCTGATAGTTCCCAGGTGTTTCTTTTCTTAGTGGGGTAATATGTCAATCCTGTACATCAGGTAATTATACTTGTCCATAATGAGGAAAAGAGATACCAACAATGCTTTAAGCAGCTGCAAATAGCTGAATAATGAAACCTGAAAGTTCTAAAGTTCTAGCACTATTGGAATAGTTATAAAAGTACATTATTTTCTAGACAGTGATAGTACTATAATTTCTAGAGTCACCATGAAAGATTAGTGATATAATATGTAACAGATTAATGGAATACAAAGGGAATTTTCAAGATATTTGATTAGTATGAAAGAGATTAAGAAGAAAATGAATACAAAAGAAATAGATCAAATAGAGAAAATTTATATATTTACCCAAATAGATAAATAATTAAGGGAAAATTTATTGGACTTTTTTACTCCAAGGAAAAGTCTAGGATTATAAGGATGGAATAAAAAATATAGAGGGGGGGAGGAAGGAAAGAGAAAGAGGGCAGTGAGAAAGAGAGAATCAATTTTAGTTGCCCAACACTCTTTTGTGTACATGGTGCAGGGGACTGAACCCCTATACTCACACATGCCAGGCAAGCACCTTGACCACAGAGCCACCGCTCCAGCCCCAGAATAAAATATTTTTAAAACCCTACTACTGGGGCTGGAGCAGTGGCTCAGCAGTTACAATGCTTCATTGGCATGCGTGAGGACGTCAGTTCAAATCCCATTACCACACACACAACTAAGTGTCAGAGCAATGAAAACCACATGAAAATCCAAATAAAATTGATTCTTTCTGTCTCTCTTTCACTGTCCCTTTCTCTCTTTAAAAATAAAATTTAAAAAAACTTATTTTACAGTGTTTAAAGGAGGTATACTTTTAATATAAGAAAACAGATATAAGATGGGAAAAGATGTATCTTGAAAGTCCTAAATAAAAGAAAGGTGGTTTTACCCTACTGACATCAAACAAAGCAGATGTGAAGACAAGAAGTATTATGGAAGATAAAGAGGAACATTACTTAATGACAAAAGGCCACTCCATCAAGAAGATACCACAAATTACAGACAAACCCACACTAGGAGTTGGAGATTTCAGTACACTAATCTCAATAGTGACAGAGTAAGAAAGGGGTGGAAACCAACATTAAAAATATGGAAGGTCTCTCACTTGAGGACATTGATCAAGCCAAAGAATACATGAGAAAGTGCTCTAAATCTCTAGTAGTCAGAGAAATGCATAAGAAAACCATGTTAAGATATCACCTTACGCCAGTCAGAATGGCAAAAATGAAGAAAACAAACAATAATAGATGCTGGAGAGAATGTGGAGAGATAGGTACACTAACACACTGTTGGTGGAGCTGCAGACTGGTACAGCCCCTCTGGAAAGCAGTGTGGAGAATCCTCAAAAAACTAGGGATAAGCCCACCATACGACCCTGCTATTCCACTCCTGGGTATCTTTCCAGGGGATTTAGAATCAGCACATT
>PVKS010034811.1:0-20580 GCA_004027875.1 Aplodontia rufa
ACAGAAAATCTGCTGGTCCGTTTTCAGAATACAGTCTTAAGGTTCACATGTGAAAGGAAGCCATCTTAGGTCAGGAACCATGTGGTCAGAGCTAATCCGTTTTTAAACTCCTTATCAGATATCCCATTACACCCATAGCTCTTTTCTGTACCCACCCCAATTTTATATTAGCCAATCACGCAGACTGTACCCCTGAGCTCCTCCAGAGGGAAGGGTATGATTGTGTCAAGTTGGAGACAAAAGCAGATGGACTGCCCGCCCAGGTGTGTGTGCTTCAGAATCCCCCTTGAAAGCCCAATCTCCCATGGGAGTAAAGTCTGCCTTGCTCACCCACCTCCAACCACATGTTTGTTGTATGTCACAGTTGCTATTTCTAACATTTAGGAAGAAGAAAGGTGGTGTCCTTGTGACGCTGGTGCGAGGGCACACGCAGGGACAGGCTGTTGAAGCTGATGTCTGGGCGGTGCATGCTGTGGGCCAGGGCCCACCCTCTGTGCTGCTCAGCTTGGCTTGTTCACCCTGGAAGCAAGGACCAGCACCAGCCAGGAAGCTGAGTGAAGTATTGTAGACTTGTCAGTGAGATAGTGGGAAGGAGCTGTGCTGGGTGCTTTGGTAAGTGTGACACTGGCAAAACAGGCGTTGGGGCCATCTTTGCCTTGCTTTGGACTTCTTCCCACAGCCTGTGATCAGGCAAGGGCACTGGTCCTGACCTGGGGTACTGACTCATGGCCAGGCCTATGAGGGGCAGCACCCTTGACCATCAGGCTGCTCAGGGCCCTCAGCCTCTGGGGCTCACACACGCTGCTACGTATGCAGAGACCTGCATCGTGTTCCAGCTTGTCTCATCCCCACCACTCCTTTTGTATTGAACCCAGGCTCTACCACAGAGCTGTTCCTCTTAATGCTGGTATTTGGAGGCTGTTTTTCAGTTGAGCCCCCTAGTGGTTTTGGGGAGATGGCATGCAAGTGAGATGAGACCAAGGTTTGGTCAGACAAGGGCTGGGGTCCAGGATTATCTGGGCAAGTTTATAAGCTACAAGTCTATTTTAGTCAGGGTTTCATCACTGTGACCAAAATATAACAAGAACAAATTAGAGGAGGAAAGTTTATTTGGAGCTCATGGTTTCAGAAGTCTCAGTCCACAGACAGCCAACTTCATTGCTTTAGGCCCAGGGTGAGGCAGGACATCATTAGGAAGGGCCCAGTGGAGGAAAGCTGCTCAGCTCATGGTAGGGTCAGAGTGTGGAGAAGTGGAGAGAGAGGGAGGAAGGAATGAACTCAGAGAAGATGCACCCTTTCAGGGCAGCCCCCAGTGACCCACCTCCTCCAGCCACACCTCACCCACAATCCCACAGTTTCCACCCACCCAGTCCATTCAAACTAGGATGGTTACAGCTCTCACAATCCACTCACTTCACTATTAAACATTCCTGCATTAACACAGAGACTTGGGGAACACCTCATATCCAAACCATACATTCTTCCCCTGGCCCCAAAAAGCTCATGTCCATCTCACAATCAAAATGCATTTAGTCCATCTCCAAGAGCCCACACAGTCTTTACGGTTCAGCGTTGCCCAAATGTCCAAGTTGAGTCTTCTCTGAGAACTCCAGGCAAACTTTTGGCTGTGGGCCACTGTAAAAATAAGTAGTGCATTACATCTATCCAATACACAGTGGCAGAGAGTAAACATTCCCCTCCCAAAAGAAGGAATAGGGGCATAGAAAGAGGGGATGGGGCCAAAGCAAGACTGAAACCCAGCTGGCAAACAGGTCCTTTAACCCTACCTGTGAGTCTGCATATAGCATTGAGGACACTAGGTTGTAAGATGGCAGTTTCAAGGGGCATTGGGCAGCCTCACCCCTCTGGCCTTGCCAACTGCAGTGCACATGGGCTTTTTTAGCCTGGCTCTCTCCTCAGCCAGCAGCTTTTCTTGATAGACAGCCTACGTCACTGGTATCTCTGAATTCCTGGCCTCTCCATTCCAGCTTCAGCATCACCTTCACAGCTTCGCACATCACCCTCTCAGTGGCAGCCTACAGGGATTCCAACCCTGCTACGCTTTGCCTGGCCTCCAAGGCCTTCCTTGGAAATCTTGGTGGGAACCTGCATGACCCCTCAGCTCAAGCATCCTCCATTCCTGTAGAAGCAGCACCATGTGGGATGCTAAGGTCTGCTGCCAGCTAGCACAGTACCTGGGCCCCTGGAATCACAGCTGCAGTGGCCTCTTAGTGCCTGTATGGCTCTTCCTAGGCTCTCCTGTGTAAGCAGGGCACCTTGTGATCTCTCCTCATCTTAATTTCCTTTTCTGTACCCCAGAGTCAGTAGTGGGCATGGTCTTGCAAATTCCTGATATGCCCTCAAGTCATTTTCTCTGTTGTCTCTTTGCAAAGTACTTAGTTTCTCTTTAGGGGCTATGATCTCTCTAACAGGCACAACTTCCTTGGCCCCAATTTTACATGTACTTTTCTGGCCAAATTGCAATTTTTAAAAATCCTTTAGCTCTGGGGCTGGAGAGGTGGCTCAGCGGTAGAGTGCTTCCCAGCATGCCTGGATTTAATCCCCAGCACCACATTCAAAACTAAGTATTGGAAAACCAAAAACCAGATGAAAAAATAAAAAAAATTGACTCTCTCTTTATTATTATTATTATTTTTTTTAGAGAGAAATATTTAGTTTTTTACATGGCTTTAGTTGCTCCAACACTTAGCTGTGTACGTGGTGCTGGGGTTTGAACCCGGTCCTCGTGCTTGCCAGGCAAGCGCCGAAACCGCTGAGCCACCGCTCCAGCCCTGACTCTCTCTTTAGAAAAAGAGAAAGAGAGATCATTTAGCTCTGCTTTCTACTCTCATTTCTCACAGGAACCCTGACTAAAAGCTACCAACAATATCCATGCCACTAACTGAAGGCTTTGCTGTCTTGAAATTTCCTCCACCTATTAATTAGTCTATCACCTCCCAATTCAGCTTAATACAAAGTCTTGGTACATGGGCAAAATGTAGTTGAGTTCTTTGCCAGAATATAACACAAGTGGCCTCTAGAACAATTCCCACTGGAGTCCTCATTTCTCTGCATAAGCTTAGGAGCCCAGTCTCTACTGTCCACAACCTTATCGGAATTCTGGTCTAAGCTCCCACCAGAATCACCCATAAAGTCCTGCTTCTAACATTTGAAAGCTTTTCTAGGTTACATATCTAAACTTTTCAAAATTCCTCCCACCAACCAGCTCCAGAACTTCTGAACCACACAGTCAGGTTATTTCCAATAATTACCACACTTCTTGGTACCAATTTCTATTTTACTTACCTTTTCTGTTGCTATGACCAAAATACCTGACAAGAACAACTTAGAGGAAGGAAGATTTATTTATTTGGGGCTCATAGTTTCAGAGGTCTCAGCCCATAGATGGCTAATCACATTACTCTGGGCCCAGGATGAGGCAGAACACCATGGGGAAGGGCCCAGAGGAAGAAAGCCACTCCAGCTCTTGGTGCAGTCAGGAAGTAGAAGGGTGGGGGGAGGGAGAGAGAGAGAGAAAGGAACTCAGGGAAGTTCTAGGGCACACTCCCAGTGACCCAACTCCTCCAGCCATGCCCTACCTACATACAGTCACCACCCAGTCAGTCCATTCAAACTGGGATGGTTGTAGGTCTCACAATCACTTTAACTCAGAACATTCCTACATTAGTGCAGGAGTTTTGTGGGGGATACTTCACATCTGAACTGCCACGTTCGTCCGGTGAAGCAACAAGACAACAGCCATAGTTCGTGCAAAAAGAAGTTCTTATTTATTTCTTTTTTAGTGCAGTTATATAGTTACAAAATTCATCTACTTCTGCATACCTCAGAAGTTACATACAGGTTACAATTTACCGGACCACCTTGGCATGTGGCCAGGGGAGACTATTTCGAGTAAGATGCATATCAACCATTAAAGAGCACACACCTAGTTTCAGCGAAGGTCAGATAATCAATCTCTCTTGACAATTAACCTTTCAGCCACCTTCCAGTAACTGACCTGCCTCATGGCCTATATGCTTCCCACACTGAACCATACCAGAACCTCACCTGAAACATGAATCAACCTTGCTGGCCTATTTGAGGGCTCACTGAGCACTGCACACCAAGGGCTCAGCTTTCTGCAAGCACAGAAACTAGGCTCAGGGCTAGTTTTGTTTTGTTTAATGACTGATCAGACATGGTTTAGATGTGATTCAAGTTCATGTGTTCTGGTGGCTCGGTGGTTATGGCGCTTGCCTGGCATGCATGAGTACCCAGGTTCAAACCCCAGCACCCATGTACACAACCAAGTGTCAGAGAATCAAAGAAGGCCATGTGAGAAAACTCAATAAAAACTGATTCTCTCTCTTTCACTGTCCTTCTCTCTTTTTAAAAAAAAAGTGTTCTTTGTCAGGCTTTTCATACCTTTAAACATGTTTCTGGAATAAAATGAAGATGCATTTGAAACTCCCTTCCCATGTGGTTGCTGAGAAGTTCTCATCCATCAGGGCTGCTGGTTGAGCAGGAGGTGCTAGTGGAAGCTGTGCAGCCTGGGGTCATTGAGGTGTAGCACTCCTGCCAAGCTAACAAGACCCAGCAAAACCTAGGTGTTTTTCTGGATGGAAGGTGGCAAGTGGCAGATGACAGCTTCTGCTGGCCTTCCAGCCTCAGGGAGTCATGGAACTGAGGTTATGCTCTCTGGGGTCCATCCTGCTGAATGTAGCACAGCACACTGCACACAATCTCTCCTTTCCTGTTGGCCCTGGGTTGTCAAAGGATGTGTGGGACCATTCTTTCTCACGAACCTTCAGGTCAGTGCTATGCTCCATCTAAGGCCACACTTGAAGGGTGCCGGCACACCCTGAATCAGCTGGAAACAGAGACAGTAGTTTCCAGACATGCTGGTTGCCATCCTCCTCCTAGCACTTGAAGTTTCAGACCCAGATGTAAATTACCAGAGACTTGGGGTCCACAGGCTCTTGTAGGTGTGTCCTTGGCCTTTAGAAGGTAGGGCTGAGAAGCAGTGGCCACTCACAGTTACTTCAGCTCTGTCTGTATCCAAATGATCAAGAGACTGTGGGTGCATTCACACCTCCCTGTGCTAGGTCCAATGCTGCCCATCAAGTCCGAGTCTGCCTGCCCACCTCTCCAGGCTGGAAGGAAACTCCCTTTAATCTGCTCATTCTGAATAATCTCCCCTGTGAATGCCCTTTCTCATTAAAAGTGGATTCTGTTTGTCCCACCATGGTGGACCAGCCCCAGCCTCCCCTGAAGCCCTTTTCCACCTGTGGGTCACTGTGCGCTAATGGCTTTGGTGAGATTAGGACACATGCTTTGGGTCTCCTGACAAGGGTGAAATGAGTGTTGGGTACACGCAGGTGTAATTCTTAGTGTGCCTGAGGTACCCTGCATCCCTTCCTATCTCAGGGTGACAAAACCCTGGTTTCACAGGGGAAGTGAAGTCCAAATATGAAGTTAAAGAGACTGAACGCCTCAATGGTTTTCCCAATTGATCTGTACTCCAGAGGTCACCCCTTGTCAAAGCTGAAGAACTGTTCATTCTCACCCCTCACATTGGAAGTGCACCTCACCAAGCCAAATGACAAATCATGCAAGATCTAGTTGGAAGCATCCTGGTGGCTCCCCATGGCCTTCCCATTTCTAACAAATGCTGAAGTGACTCCATGGACTAAATGGGGCAAAACCATATTTCTGTATATATGTCATACCTGTCACATAGAGTGGCTTAGTACTATTTGGGCTGGGAAACCTTTAAAAGAGCAATAGGCTTATTGTAGGCTTGTCACCTGCTTAGCTGGTATCATCTCACACCTGATGAGGGAGGGCTCTGTGAAGGAAGTTGCATCCTGACTTTTTTAGTTTCATCCTGAAAATAGCTGAATTTAAATGAATACCATAGGGGCTTGTGTTGCAACTCAGTGGCAGACCGCTTGCCTAGCACTTCAGAGACACTGGGTTTGATCCTTAGCACCGCATAAGATAAAATAAAGGTATTGTTTTAAAGAAAGAAAAAAAAAGGAAAACCCTAGGCTTGGTTTTGTCTTAAATTCAAATTAAAACTCTAGATTAGATCTGCAAATCTAGTGGGCTATGTTACCTTCAATTTTGTTCAGTTTTGATAGATTCTTAGATTATGTATTCCCTGATACTCAGATCACTGTTCATTTCTTTCAGTCATCCAATAGATAATTATTGGGAACCTCTCAGGTTGCCTTGTTCTCAGAGCTGGGGCTACTAAGGCAAGCAGTAAGGCAAGGTCTGCTCTCCGGCTACTAGCCTCTGGAAATGGCGGTAGGGGGCGCCAAGGTCGAGGTAGGGACAAGCCCAGGCTGTCATTCCCCTGCAGGGATTGTTGCAAATGGCTACAATTATGGAATCCAGATGAGCATACTTCCTTTTGGAATGGTTTTGAGTCTTGTCTTTGTCTAGACAAACTGATAAAGTATTACAGGATAGATGCATGGTGTTAGTGAGATAGGGATTTAGCATAAAAAGAAAAACACTGAATATTGGGGGAAATACCCTTAAGTCATTGAGATGCGGAAGGCACAGTTATAAAACTTAAACACACTTATGGCCTGTGCCCCTGGCCTGTGTCCTTAACTCGCGCTCTTATAAACAGGAAACACGCAGGCGCTGGCGTGAAATTGCACAACTCCATCCTGGAGCCACCTCCAGTCCAGTCCCTGATGCAGCTCTTCTATGAATATTGGACCTCCAGTCCAAGTGGCTGCTGCTTCTGTCTTGAGACAGCCAGTGCTCTCTCTTGAATGTGTATCTACTTTTCCTAAATAAAGCTGTCTGTGCCTCTGTCTGGCTCCTGCTGAAATTCTTTTCCCTCACGCATGCCAAGGAGCAAAGAAACTAGCAGTAGAAACCAGAAGAAAAATGAACCCCTTTCGGCCGAGGACTCTCTCTTTACCTGCGGGCTCTCCCGGTGTTAGTCTCCGGTCCACGACCCGTCAATCCGTCCAGGGGGTCTCCTGTCCACTGCGCCGCCCAACCTGCCAGCCGCAGCACGCCGCTCGGTTAGTTTTCGTGCTATTTTGGACCGGTTTCCCAACGCTTGGGGTTCCCACCCACCCGTCCTCTGTGCAGAGGCAGCTCCACAAACAGGGACTGCGTGGGCGGGACCAAAGCCCTTGCCCCGCCCCTGCGTCAGGTCCAACCCCTCCACCTCCCGACCTGTCTACCACAGGGAGGTCCGCGCCCCGCCGCGCCCCGCCCCGCCCCTGCGACCCCTCCCCTGCGCCCCGTTCAGCCTTTCCACCTCCGGACCGGTCGGCCACCTGGACGTTCGCGCCCCGCCCCGCCCTCTGAGGCCCCGCCCCTGCACCCCGCCCAACCCCTTCACCTCCAGTCCGGTCGGCCTCCAGGACGTTCGCGGCCCGCCCCCGCCAGCCTCCCCGCCCTTGCCACGCCCACCAGCCGGCGCGAAACTCCAGTAGCCGTCCCGCCACGCATCCGGTCGGCCCTACTCCCAGCGTCACCCCGCCCACGCGTCCCGTCGCCCCTCCCCGTCCAAGCCTCAGTCACCCCGCCCCTAACGTCTCCCCGCCCGGCCTTACGTCGCCCCGCGCGCTCTCCACGACGCCCCGCCCCCTTTCGTCTTCGCGTCTCTTCTTGTGGCGCTTACGTGTGCCTTGTGCGTCGTATGCGGCATGTGGGCTCCGGCCCGCGGACAGTGCGGCCGCTGCGCGGGGTTGCTGTTGCTGCGGGCCCGCGGCGAGGCCGCACTTCCTCCCGCCAGCGCGCGGGGCCTGCACGGTTCCGCAGTCTCCTGTGGCAGCAAGAACTTGCTCAAGAAATTTGCTTCCAAGACCAGGTGTGCACGGGGCTGTGGCCGCGGGTGCGGGAGTCCGCGGGTGATGGTGGGAATCTTCGGGGAACTGATGGGCATCCGCGGGGGATGGTGAGTGGTTATTGACCTTCACGGCAGAGGACCTTCATGGTTAACAGTGGCCACCTTTTCACCCTCTTTTCTGTACTTTTTATACAGTGTTACCTCTTAAAACTTGTTACACCAGGAAATGTGTTTAAAAAAAACGAACAGACAAGTGATCAAGTCATGTATCCATTCAGTATGATTCTTGTCAACAGAAACCTTTTTTAGGAGAGTAGTTCTTCAGAGAAGGAAAGAAGAAAACAAAATGTAAGAATTTCTTTCCATATCAATGCTGCCTTTTCTATGTGGCCTTAATTTGATGAATAAAATTTGTCATGTTAATTCATTCTTTAAAATGCTTAAAGATGACTACAGTGGGCTGGAGCGGTGGCTCAGTGGTTAAGGCGCTTGCCTGGCATGCGTGAGTACGCGAATTCAAACCCCTGCACCACCTACACCAGGAAGTGTCCAAGGAATGAAAGTCACATGAAAAACTAAATAAAGATTGCTTCTCTCTCTCTCTTCACTCTTTTTAAAAAAAAGATGAGTACAGCAAGATATTTTTATCTTCACACCACTTTAGGTTTTACTAAGTGTGATGGGTATGTGTTTTTTTGTTTTTGTTTATTTTTTATTTTGAGATAGGGTCTCATGAAGTTGGCCAGGCTGGCCTGGAACTTGTGATTCTCCTGCCTCAGCCTTCAGAGTAGCTGGGATTGCAAGCATATACCACTTGCTTTTGTTCAATAAAATATTTTAAAGATGGTTTTAGGTTTACAGAAAGATTGCAAAGCTAGTACCGAGTACCCTTATGCTGCCTTGGGTTAGCACAGCTGGTATGTTACAGGTGGCGAGCAGGTATTGATGCAGTATTGCCTGTAAAACCCCTGCCAGGTCCATTTTCTTAGTCCATTCCTAAACTGTTTCCTATCTGGAACCCCATCGGGGATGCATTCACACATTCAGTGGTCTTCTCTGGCTCCTCTAGACTGGTAGGGCTGGAGACTTTCCTGTGCCTAGTGACCCCCTGGAGGAGTGCTGTTGGGCAGGTGGTAGGGTGCCCTGTGTTGGAGCTTGTCTGGAGTTTTCTCCTGATTGTGTGTGGGCGTGGAGTCTGGAGAGGAGCCAGCAGAGGTGATTTCATTAGGGGCATGTGTGGTCTGCACAGCTGTCACTGTTGATGTTGGTGCTGATCACCTAAGCTGGGTGCTTGTCAGGTATCTGTCCTAAGCAGACACTCTCCTGCTTTCCACATTGTCCTATTTGGAAGTCAGTATGTGAAGTTGCTGACTAAGGAGGAGAGAATTGTGCTCACAAATTACTTTGAATTCTGTGTGGAGATGCATCTCTTCTCCCCCACTGGCTAGCTCACTCATCAGTGTGGACTTGTGGATTATGAGCCAATATGACTTGACTTTGCTGTGTTCTAGTTTTGGTCATTAGGAGCCCTCTCAGTATCCCTGTCCCTTTGATGTACCCCATCATGTGCGGTTTTGCATGCCAGTTTAGCACTTCCTTACTTTCTGGTACTGCAAGGTGCACTAGGTTCATCTTACGCATCCTGTTCTTCCACAGCCCTAAAATAGACCCTCCTTTGAGGAGCCCTGGTTGTTAGAAAGATGTGGGTGCTAGAAACCATGGGCTAGTTGCCTGGTATGCATGCTCCACTGGGGTGTCTGTCTTTGGGGCCTTTCAGCTGGCAAAGTGAGGCAGGACAGGTTTTTACTGCCCCCTTGTGTATGTTCTCACCAACAAACATTTTTGTTTATGACTGCCTCCATCTGGAGCACCACCGCATAGATCATGTAGCCTCTTTGCTTGCCCACCATAACTCCCTCTCCAACAGTGAGAAGTGGGGCTCCCCTGGCCATTGTGATTACCTGATCTCAGTGTACAGCATAGTAGTACCAGCACAACCAACCAGGCTCTCCACAGGGGCCACATGGTCAGCTGGGCATGGCATTTATGTGCACCTTGGGAGATGATGTTGGGTCCTTCTTCTCAACTCTTAGGACTGTAAACAGATTTACAAGTCAAAATTATGAGGTTGAATTGAAACCATTCTACTTTGCCTCCACAGCCATGCTGTTGTTCTGGGTCCTAGCTTCCGTGCAGTAGAAGTGTGAACCACTTGAGGTAGCTTAGGGACACTTGTCTTCTGTAATCTGCCATCGCTGTCCAACACGGCTTTTGGTTTCTTCTCACAGGAAGAAGTTCTGGTATGAAGGGCCTTCCCTGGGCCCTAACTTGGTGAGTATTGAGCAGCCCCTGCTTATCCCCATGGGGTGAGGTTTACAGCTGGCTCTGCTCTTGCCTGGCCTCCTTTCTAGATCCGTCCTGGAGGGGGGTGGGCATAAGCTGGGAGCATGGATTTCTACCTTTTCAGATAAACATTTACTGTTGCTGAGGTTATCTAGAAGGTCTTGTCATCAGTTTCTAAAACTTTAGCGTGCATTCAGTTTTAGTGTATATGTACCATACAAGTGTCCAATTATAAAAAGTACATTGTGTTTACTAAAAATATATTGCATATGCACTTTAACAGTGAATTTTTAGGGTATACAAATTACACCTGCCGGGGGGACAAAAACAAAGCTGGCAGTGCTTTAGATCTTGGAGGGATCCAGGTCTGTGAGATAGACTTCACCTTAAAGCTGCGTGGCCAAGGTATGGCCAAGGTGACAGCTGTTGTCTGCCCTGTTGGTGGTGCCCTTCCTCAGCCCCTGTGTACATCAGTGAAGTTGGTGACAGGTGTAGCCTGCCCTTGGTGTGTGCTTTTCTTTTCTTTTCTTTTTTTCTTCGGTGATTGTGGAAATCAAACCAGGGCTTCGTGCATGCCAGGCAAGCACTCAATCCCTGAGCCACATTCCTAGCCCAGTTTGTGCTTTTCCTAATGGAGACCTACAGACCATCCACGCTGGACTTGCTCCTGAAGAGAACCTCAAAGAGGGCCAGGAAGGAAGACCACGTGCGCCTGCGGGTCCTGAACGGCCTCCTCTACAAAGCGCTGACAGATTTGCTGAGCACCCCTGAAGTGAGCCAGGAAGTCTACGACTTGAATGTGGAGCTCTCCAAGGTAGAGTGCAGGCCAGAAGAGTGCCATCTCTTCTGGCCTCCTCACTCACGCCCTTGGTTTGCGGCTGCCACGTGGTGAGAGTCCTGGCAACATGGGGTACCTGTGTTGGGCTGCGGAGGCAGCGGTCTGCCACCCAGCTGGGGGACCCGTGACCCACCAGCATATGTGTGCTGTCAGACCCTGTTGAGGAGGTGCTGAGGTGTGGTCAGACCTGCCTTGATTTCGGCATAAAGGCAGGGAGAGTCCTCCAGTCCTACCAGAGGATGTGAGCCAGAAAGAGAAAGGGCAGCTCCACGTGTCCAATCAGCATCTCAAAGGGGTCTGTGAGGCCAGTGCTGGGTGCAAGGAACCAGGTGGTGGCAGGACTGGGGAATGATGTGAGTGCTGTGTAGCAGCAGGGGCCAGCCTCTGGGGTCCACAGGACACTGCTGCTCATGGGGGGAGGTAAAGGAAGCTGTAGTCCTCTCTGAAAGGTCGTCTGAGGAGCCCTGAAAATCAAAGTGTAGCTTGTGTCTAGGTCTCCCTGGCTCCAGACTTCTCAGCCTGCCGCGTGTACTGGAAGACCAGCGGAGCAGCCGAACAGAATGCACGTACCGAGGCTGCCCTCCAGAGGAGTGCCGCATACGTCAGGTGATGGCCTTGTCCTTGCTTTCTTTCTTTTTTTTTTTTTTCAGGGCTGAGGACCGAACTCAGGGCTTTGCACATGCTAGGCAAGCGCTCTGGCACTGAGCTAAATCCCCAACCCCCTTGTCCTTGCTTTCTGCTATACCCAAGTTATGTTTGCACTCGTCAGTGGACTTGAAGTTTCTTGTTAAGCATTTCTGCTTTTAAGGAAAATCTAGGAATAAAGTTCTTGAATTTCAGAGTATAATTTGCATTTTTCTACGGGACATGATCTAGTCGACTTTCAGCTCAGTTGCATAGGGATCTGGAGATGTGTCAGGGGCTGTGAGGTTAAGACCATTCTTATGACATGGGGACATTTCTACCTCTGTCCCTGGAGGCACCTTGTCTGTGCATGGCGATGCTCATGTTGAGACACCGAGTGCTTCCCCTGGTGCATCCCAGATGAGCAAGCAGGATGTGCTCTGAGTGCAGTCTAAGATTCCTGGGTGGTGGAGCTCCCGGGTCATGGCTGTCAGAAGAGAATGTGCAGGAGTAGGGGGCTGATTAGGGTGGGTGTGTGGTGGATGTTCTCTCAAAGATGAGTATGTCTGGCCTGCTGCTTGAGGGTGAGCAGCTGGCCATGTCTGCCTTTCAAGTGAAAACTGAAGTTTCAGAAAGCCAGTGTGCCACCATTGTACTGCATGGCTTCTGGGTGCTCCAAGTTGGTTCCAAGAGAGTGTGACTCACAAACGTGGCAGACTGCGTCGGCGTCATGAAAATCCAGGTCACTGGTGAATGCAGTACCCTTCAGGAGAGCAGTGTAGGTGAATGCAGTGCCATTCAGGGGAGCAATGTAGGACACTACGAACCACATGGGGTGGCACGCTCCTCAGCGTGCCAGGGAGACCGGTGTCCGCGTTGCTGCTGAGCTGTCTTCGCTGGGGCTTTGTTCAGGATGGAAGAAGATCCACTTTTCTGAGGCCTCTTATAAGCCCCTTTTCTGTAGTTTCTTATCCGTGAGGCCAAATGTTCATGTATTTCAACCATAGTGACGACACTTCAGGCAGGGACCAAACCCCACGGTTGCCTGCCAGGCTCCGCAGTAGTGTGCAGAAACACCAGCAGCTCCACTGTTGTGGCACCTTTTCTGAATATCTAGTCACTTTCGTTAAAAATGTCTTTGCCAGCATTCAATGGACTTACTTTAAGTGGCTTTAAAAATATATAGATTTTGAATCTATCAGTTTTAATCTCTAGGATGGTAAATATTGAAAAATGTAACCACATGAACAAAAGCTCCTTAGGGTTCTCAGTAATTTTATAACTCTGATACCAAAATTCTGAGAGCTGCCAAGCTGAGGAGTAGCAGAAAAGTCACTCGGTCTTAAAGAAGCAGCCCTCCGTGACAGAGCAGTGCCCTGGGTGGAGCACACCCTCCCTGCCTCCCTCAGCCTTGCAGCCTGACCTCTTTACTTTGGTCTGGATCCACCTTGGAGGGCACAGTGCTGCACTCATCCCCAATTTCCTGAGCCACTATAGAATGCTCAATTTCAATGAAAACAAGAAAATGAGATTTTTGAACAGGTGTTGAAATGGCAGTATTATTTTCTGATTTTTAGACAATCAGAAAATTCAGTTGTGCTGAAGGCTCAACTCTCTTTTCAACTCCTGTGGTTGCCCATGTTTCCTGCTGAGATTCTCTGCTGTGCCCAGAAATCCGTGGGCAGTGTGCAGTGGGTTATATATATCCATGTTATATTTTGATCCCCTTTATCAAAGGTCAGATGTTTAAAGATGTGTAGGTTTTGTAGGTTTGTTTTCTATTCCATTGGTCTTCATGCCTATATTGATATCATAACCATGCTGTTTTTGTTAGTACAGCTCTACAGTATAAATTTAGATCTGGTGTTGCAAAACCTCCTGTTTCGACTTTCTTGCTTGGTAATGTTTTGGCTATTCTGGGTTTCTTGTTCCAAATGAATTTGGGAAATGCTTTTACTATATCTATAAAGAATGACGTTGGGGCTGGAGCAGTGGCTTGGTGGTTACGGCACTTGCCTGGCATGTGCGAGTACACAAGTTCAAACCCCAACACCCATGTACTACAACTAAGTGTCAGAGCAACGACAGCCATGTGAAAAACTAAATAAAAATTGATTCTCTCTGTCTCTCTCTCTCACTGTCTTTCTCTCTTAAAAAAAAAAAAATGAATGACGTTGGTATCTTAATGGGGATTGCATTGAATCTGTATTGTGCTTTAGGCAGAATGGCTCATTTTAGTTATATTGATTCTGTGTAACCAAGAACATGGAACATCTTTCCATCTTCTCAGGTCTTCTTCAGTTTCTTTCTATAGTTTTCATTGTAGAAGTCTTTTACTTCCCTTGTTAGATTGATTTGCAAGGGTTTATTTTCACCTCTGAGTAAGGGATGAGCATATCTGGGATTTCCAGGAAGCTTGTGCTCAGCACCTGTCCTTTCCACTAGGTGTTGTAGTGGAGCCCAGAATCATGCATCTCTCCTCTCTCCTTAGGCACCTTTTGATGTCCCAGCAGACCCTGAGGAACGTGCCCCCAATAGTGTTCATTCAAGACAGAAAAAGTGCAGTTCTGGCCGAGGTGAGACTTACAAATAATTAACTTTTTATGATATAAACTTACGTATGTAGACTTTTGAATTTGTTAATTTTTAAACGCTCAAAAGTTAATGCAGTTTTTAAAACACTGTGAAGGGTAAAAGGAGCATGAAGGCCCACACCCCTATTCCCAGTGAACCAAGCTGCCGTTTCTCAGTGTGTGAGCCTGAGGTGGCGAGAGTTACTTTTCCGTGCTTGCCCTGCCTCTCATCTCTTCTGTACCCGACCTGTCTGTACCCTTAGCCATCGAGGCTGTAAATTCACCTTCTGACCTAAGTGTTTTACTACAGTTTTCTTTGCTTTAGTCACAAAGATTTGAAACCTGTACACACGTTTATTTTTATATGGGTGGTAGTTACCTAGTACTTGTTAAAGTGTGTTATAGCTTTACAAAGTTTACCAAGAATCAGCAAGTGATATTTGTAGTATTTTTCCTGGGTAACTGTCACCCAGCAGACAGCCAGAGAGAATCTACCTTCACAGCAGAAAAGGCTCTAGTTCAGCATGTCTGTTGTTCCTCGTTGCACAGGTAACAGGAAGAATTGTACAAGTGAAGTGGGACAAAGGAGGCTCAGAATCTGGAGAAGTGTTCAGGAAAACAGGTTTAACAAATGATGCAGCATTTAGACCAGGGCATAACGCTGCTCTCCTGGACAACATGGAGCAAAAAACGTAGCAATTTATACCCTCAGGAGGTTGTAATTGATTACATATGCAGAGTACAAAGACAAGGAGCTCATACATCTGCAAGACAGCCTCAATCAGTAGTTCCTCAGGGAAGGATGACAAAGGCAAGAGTTAAAGGGCCTCCACATAGGCTCTCACTCTGCCAGAACTCAGTTTTCTTAGCTCTTAAACAGTGAAACCTAAAATGTGGAGTGGAGTGCCTCGGAGGAAGCCTCCTGTAAGGGAGGGAGATTTTTTATTATGTTCAGAGAGTTCCCACTCATTATACATTTTCAGGGAGATCTTCTACCACATAAGTAGTGACCCTGGCAGGGGTGGGATGTTCCCACCTAGAAAAAGCAGCAGAGGGCAGCTCCATCCCTGCAAGGCACTGGGGGGCTCAACTGTGCGTATATCGAGGTTCCTCACTGTGGCGCTTATAGTCTCTGGGGAGGGAGGTCCCACAGGTCCCTTCCAGAAGCATCTCTGCAGGAGGGAAGGCACAGGCTGTGCCTGAAGTGGATCATTGGCACCAGGGAATGCAGAGCCCAGATGTGCAGCTGCTTTGCCTTGCCAGAGGCTTCTTTGCCACTCCTCCACAAATTCTGTGGCTGTAAGGGAAGAATTATATAGAACTGTATTAGAAACCAGTGACTTTGTTATTTCATTCAATCACTGTTTAACTGGTTTCTTCATAGACCTGACATTTACAAGTCTTCACATAAGCCTTAGTTCATCATTAGAGAGATGTGACATGTTAGAATAGCAGCAAGGCAATTGGAAGCTCAGGCTGATGCACAGCCCCAGAGCTGAGGGAAGGGCCACAAAGGACAGATGAAGTCCACCCAGGAGGCCACAGTTGGCCTTGTGTCTGAGATCAGACAGTGTCTCTGTGCCCGCCAGCGTGGGAGAGGAGGGGTGGCCTACAGGGGTGAGAGGTGTGGTCTATGGCTTCCTTGAGGGGTGAGAAGTGTTGCCTATGGCTTCCTTGGAGGGTGGGAGGCGTGGCTTATGGCTTCCTTGTTGAGAGGCATGGCCTGTGGCTTCCTTGGAGGGTGGGAGGGGTGGCCTATGGCTTCCTTGTGGGGTGAGAAAGTGGCCTGTGTCCACCTTGAGGGAGGAGGCATGCCCTACAGGGGTAAGAGGTGTGGCCTATAGCTTCCTTGAGGGGTGAGAGGCATGGCCTATGGCTTCTGCCTGTCATCCCCCAGTGCTTTCATTTCAGGTTGATCGTTTACTGGAGGTGGCTGACTTTGGACCCCCAGATGAAGGAGACCGCCTAATGCAGGATGATCCTAGGTGATGTATGGGGACATGTTTCCATTCCCTGGGGCAGATTTCCAGGCACAGAATTAGTATTTTCCACAGTGGCTGTATAATCTCTGTTCCACCAGCCTGCATTGCCCTTGGTACTTGGGCCAGGGCCCCGGTATCTACATGCAGTGGCCCGTGGGCATAGTGGGTCCCTGTGGTTTCTGCAGTGCCTCCTCCAGTGAGGAAAGGGCCTCGTCTCAGCCTCTGTGTTAGCCCAGTGCACTTTGTGGGGTATGCCAGGCCCTGTCACAGCTCTTAGATGCCCGCGGCTGTGTGGGAGGAGTGGTCATTGCTATTGGTGTGGATTTGCATGGCTGGTGGGGGGCAAGTGGACCTCTGAGGGCACGAGTCTGGGGAACAAGAGATGTTTGTGAAGGGGACAGCCAGGACAGGAGCTTTGTCTGCATCTTTGGTGCTTGTGCAGACCACAGGGCCCTGCAGTAAGTCAGAGGTATAACCAGCCTGCAGGAGCCAGAGCCAAGGCCTGGTGCCATTGTAGCCTGCATTTCCTTACCAGCAGGGAGCCCGTAGAAGAGGCAGGGCTTAGTGTTGGCAGGTCAGAGAGTGACATGACCACATTCAGGTTCTGCTTCAGAGAATGGACTGTTCTTTGTGACAGTGACCTGAGTTACGGACTTGTAGCCCCACTGGTGGTTCTGTTTAACTGCATGACACACGCACCATGCTTAGATGAGGAAAGCCAAAAGTACACTTCCTGAAGGTGCTGAGCAGTATGGCGCAGGATCTGTGCCGGCTGCTGGCTCTGAGCAGCAGAACCAGAACCAGAAATTCCCCTCCACGGCGCTGTCTCAGGAGGCACACATGTGTAGGATATGCCCCAGTGCCATTTAATAGTGGTGACCTGTGGTAGTGGCTTGGCTTATCCTTGGTGTGACAGTTTCTCTTCTTCCCCCAGGGACCCTGATGCCCTGTCACCACCACCAGGGCCTGCTGCATACTCATGTCTGTGTGGGATTGATCATGAGGTGCTCAACAAGCAAATCATGGAGTACAAACGGAGGAAGGAGAAAGGTCTCCTGAGCCTGGCACCATTGAGGCAGGAGCAGGTAGCCAGGCCCATGCAGCTGGTGAGGAGGAGGAGGAAGGCCCCGCCCTGCCAGGACCAGGACGAGGATGAGGACGAGGAGGGTACTCTGGGGTGTGAATATCAGGCCCAGGATGCTGGGCAGGAATGGGAGGCGGATCCTGGGGGCAGGGGGACACAGCAGGGCCACTGTGGCAGAACAGGGCAGGGGTAGGGTGAGGCTTCAGGCCCTCCCATGCCTGTGGGACAGGAGCGAGTGTCAGAGGCAGGGGTCTGGTCTCACACAGTCCATTTCCCCTGCCGTTGGACAGTTGGTGGCTCTTCCATGTGTCTGAACACAGTGTCCTACACAAAAGTCGTTTGTCTTTTTTTCCAACACTGTAATTAAAACAATAAATGACCATTTTATCAGCGAGGCCATTATAAAAGTGAAGATAGATTGTGTCTCAGAAAATGCTGCAGGCACAGCCACAGCAGAGCTGGCTACAGTGGTGGGAGAGCTTGGGACACACCCTGCAGATCCTGCAGGCTGCCCAACAAGCACTGGTGCTCAGCACTAGAGCCTTTGTCTGTGGTCTGTTCCCCTCAGCTGTGAGCTATTGTCTCCACCTGCTGGTGGAGGCCATGAGCAGGAAGTATATGTAGGTGGCTCCTGGTGACCCCAGCCCTGCCTGCACTCTAGTGCCCTTCAGCATGTCTGTCCAGCTGTGCTGTTTCTGAAGTCTGCTTGAGTGTCCAACAGACCTAGTCTTTGCCTTCCAGGAAGCCTGTGACTCTGGACGTGAGCTCCAGACAGCTCATCTGTTCTGTTTAATTTCTTGCATCAGGCCCAAAGATATGACTCAGTTTACTATTTATCAGAAGAAAAAACACATGTGCTCTACCTTGTGAATCATCTTTTGGTTCATTTTTGAACAGCAAAATTCCAACAGATGATTTTAAAAGGTTTCAAATGCAGTCCCTAGGCTGTGGAAATAAGAGTATAGTCACCTTGCTCAGCCTCAGCTAGGTACGAGTGTTGTTGAACTGGCCTAAGTTGATGTATGTGTGTCCTGAATGAAGGAATGCATCACAGTGACAATGCAGCTACCAGTAGCAATCAGCAGCTCCCTGCAATAACTAGTAACAACCAGTCATAACCAGTAGCAGCCATCAGCTGCTAACAAGGAATTGCCTTGTAGCACTAGCAGACAAGAGGCAGCACCAGACTGGCACAGCCTCAGCACCCTGAGGACTGGCTCCAGCCCTCAGGATACCCTTACAGCCAGGAACCAGCCCAGATCCTGCACCCTTGCCCACCTGTGCCTGGGCCACTGTCACCATGTCCTTGAGCTAGCTGGGCCCTGATTGAGGAGGCAGCCTGTTATCTTATGGACAGCCTGATGTGGCTCAGGTTGGAGTCAGGCTGGGATCCTGGCACCATCACATTGACGTCTGCCAGCCTTTCCCACTGTAAAGTCCCTTGCTCCTGTGTCTTAGGGTTCTTAGAAACTCTGTCACTTGTTTTACTCAGCTGTTCATTACCATGACCTCAAGGCTTCCTGTTGAACTCAGTAGTTATGTACTCCACTCTACTTTGTTCATGTGTCTGTTATAATGTCTGCACATTCGGAGGCCACGCTCTGTCCTGTGTTTGCGTATTTTGAGACTGTGCTCTGTCCTGCTCTGCATGTTCCAATGCCATGCTCAGTCCCATGTCTGCAGAGGCCGTGCTCAGTTCCATGTCTGTGCATTCCGAGGCCCTGTCTGTGCTGTGTCTGCATGTTCAGAGGCCATGTCTGTGCTGTGTCTGTGTTCTGAGGCCATGTCTGTTCTGTGTCTGCGTGTTTCAAGGCCATACTCTGTCCTGCGTCTGTGTGTTCTGAGGCCATGCTCTGTCCTGTGTCTGCATGTTCTAAGACTGTGTCTGTCCTGCGTCCGTGTGTTGTGAGACTGTACTCTGTCCTGCATCTGTGTGTTCCCAGGCTGTGTCTGTGCTGTGTCTGCGTGTTCCAAGGCCATGCTCTGTCCTGTGTTTGTGTGTTGTGAGAGTGTTCTGTTTGCGAGTTCAGAGGCTGCACTCTGAAGTCATATGAGGTTGGGTTCAGGGTCTACCCTAAATTCAGGATGATCTCATGTTGAGGTCTTCAATTTCATCTGTAAAGACCATATTTCTGAAGGAGGCCGGTTTGGACACTGTAGAGCTCTGAATATTGGGAGGAGGGGCATCAACCCACCACAGCATCCCTTAGACTGGCTGCTGGGCCTTGGCTCCAGCATTTGTGAGGGACTGCCTTGTGGTTCAGCTAGTTACTTTCTGCCGTGCCCCGAGGTCAGTTATTGAGCTGTCTTCAGTGGGGAAGTGTAGGAAACAGGACCTGGCATGAGGGTGCCCACTGCTGTTGGGAGTCCTGGAGTCCAGGCTGTCTAGGAGCAGAGATGGGCTCTCTCTAGACATATATGCATGCACATGAAGCAGTAGTGTGTCTGTGTTCTGCACACTGTTGATGTGGAGCGACACCAAGAAGTCAGGCACTTTGAAGGATGTGAGAGGAAGTGCGAGCTCTGGACCAGTGTCTTGAGCGCGGGAGGGAAGGATGCAGTAGGAGGCAGGAGCATCTGAAGTACAGCTGTGGCTTGTGGTCATCTGCTGTCCTGGAAAGAGCTTGGTCTCCATGACTTGCCAGATAAAATACAGAACAGCTAGCTGGGTTTAAAATTCTGCTCATGACAGGTAGGAAGCACAGACTGTCGCCCCCCGCAGGGTTCTGGAGCGGGGGAACGGCGGAACGGCCTCGGGGGACCTTAGCCGTTCCCTGGGGGGCCAGCAGGACACTGGGAACCGGGCGCCGGCAGGACAGGGCTGGGGACCGGGGAAGAGGAGTCGCTCCCCGCAGCGTTCCTGTGCGAGGAGCGGGCAGAACAACCTAGCAAGCCGTCCTCTGAGGGACTGAGTTAGGGCAGGGATGGGGCGAGGAGTCGCTCCCCACTGCACTCCAGAGCGAGGAACGGGCAGAATGACCCAGCAGGCCTGGGGCCATCCTCCAAGGGGCTGAGTTAGGAAGGGTTGGGGAGCCGGGAACAAGGGGGCGAACGCCGGCGGCTGGAACATGGGACCTGCATCTTCTACTGCTGCTGATCTCTCTGACGTCTCTGCTGCTGCTCTGACTGCTTCTGTGGTCTCTTCCTTCAGGACACGGCTGCTTGCTTTCTTGCTCTTCTCTGGCTACTGCTTCTCCTTTGGCTGCTCTCTCTTCTTTGCCTACTTCCTTCGGCCGCTTGCTTTACCTGACTAGCTGCTACTCTATTTATCCATTACAACAGCCAATAGGGTACAATGCAAACACCTTTCT
>PVKS010034812.1:0-20580 GCA_004027875.1 Aplodontia rufa
GGGAACCCACTAAAGGAGGGAAGGTTCTGGAAGCTCACCTCCTGCCTCAGGCAGTGTGCCATGGGTGTGAGGAATCACCTGAGGGAACCCACTAAAGGAGGGAAGGTTCTGGAAGCTCACCTCCTGCCTCAGGCAGTGTGCCATGGGTGTGAGGAATCACCTGAGGGAACCCACTAAAGGAGGGAAGGTTCTTGTTGCTCCAGGTGTCAGGATTTTTGGTGTCACTCAGTTGGCCTGTTGCTCTGGGGGCTGTGGAAAGAGCACATCGTAGGTGGAATGAGAGACAGGAAAGGGCCTGGTCCCATTGTCCCCTTCAGGGACATGCGTTTGACCCAGCTTCCTTCCCTGGGGCTCTTTTTCCTTCACCAGTTCCCAACAGTGCCCGGGCTGTCAATCCAGCCCTGTGCACAGGACCTGGGGGCAGTGGCACCCACAGCTATCTTTCCCACAGGGCCGGCTTCCCCTGGATCAGGCAAGCAGGGCACAGGACAGACAGGACAACCACCTTCCTAACATTCTAGAAGCCAGCCAGCTTCACCCTCACAAGAGGGTCACTGGGTCGGGGCCACATTCGAGGGCCAGGGCCTGAGCCCCACTCTTTGCAGGCAGGGTTAGCAGATTTACAGACCCAGGCTCTCGGTGACAGAGATCTTGCCCGCATGGGCAGCGCCCTGGATTTGATCCCCAGCACTGTCAGAGAAAGCACCACAGGGCAGAAAACTCAAAACTGAGTTTTTGCCTACACGAAATCTACTAAAAAATCACACGAGAGGTGGGATGGAATCATTGTGGGGGAGTCCCCCGCACTGCAGGGTGTGTGACATCCCGTAACCCTGTCCTTCCTCCTCCAAATGCAAGCAGCCCTTCTCTGTCGCTGTGAAAACCGAAACACCCTGCATTTCCTGCGTTCCTCCTCCTCAGAGACCTGGGTGAGTACCCAGAGCGCAACGGGAAACCCGGCCAAGTAAGTCACCATCCCTCCAGCAGAACAGGCAGCAAAAGTGTCCAGCTGCTGAGAAGCTGCTCCCGCAGCCCCAGCTCCCGCAGCCCCAGCTCCCGCAGCCCCAGCTCCCGCAGCCCCAGCTCCCGCAGCCTGGCCGCCAAGCTCGCCCGGGTGTCCCCGGGCTCATTACTCAGGCCACCGGGGCCTCTGCGCCTTTCTTCTGACACCTGTTCCTTCACTCCGTTCTCGGAGTCTTCCTTTCCTCTTCCCATACCATTCTGTTCCCTGGAAAGCATCCTTCGCCACCTGGGGCCCCTCCTGCAGCCTGACCCACCTGGGCCCCTCCTGCAGCCTAAACCACAGCTCGGTCTGGTCTTCCTTCCATTCCTGTTGCTCCCGTGCAACGGCAGCTGATTGTTGGCAGAGACAGGAAGAAGGGCAGGAGGAAGGCAGGGAGGAGAGAAGAAGCCTGAGTCCCAGAGCCACGGGAGGGCTGAATCCTTTCCTGCTCCCTGAGCCAGCAGCCCACATGTCACCTGGAGGAAGGCAGGCGTGGAAAGCGCCCGTCCCTCTGGACCATCCTGAAGATGGATTCCTGCCTGGGCCGTGCTCGCATAAAGAGCTTATTAGCTCCCTGGTTCGCGATGAGAAGCCACGGCAGCTAATGGTGTTGCTAGGCTGCTCTGTCCGGCGTGATTTTCTGTTTCAATTACTGTGGCGCTGGTGATTTAGCAGCCATCCCATCCGAGCGACGCTCCCGGGAGGCTGTTTGTCCGTGCCCATGTTGCGGGGGCCTGGGTTTCTCATCTCTCTCTGCTGCTCGCCCCTCGTGGTGTAACGGAAGCCATAGATTCTGCTGTCCACCCGCATGGAGTCCCTGGTTTATGCTGTGGGTGAGCCGGTCTTTGGGGCTTCGTGTGGGGCTTGGTGAAGGCTGCGTTCTCCTTGCTCTGAAGCAGGGCTGGGCTCTGCACAAGATGTCGCATCTGCATTGCTACACGGAGCCAGTGTGTGTGCCAGGAGCTCCCATGCAAACAGACGTGCCCCGGCCAGGACGTGACCTCATCCTCCCCTCTCCACCACCCAGAGCGTGGTATTGTCACCAGCACCCCCACTTTACAACAGGGCTCGTGGGGCGCAGAGAAGTTTCAAATAGGCTACTTGAGGTCCAGGAGCTGCAGCTCAGTGAAGCTGAGTCCACCCAGGTCCCCCTGACTGTGCAGCCTGGCGCTATGCTGTGGGCTTCTCTCACACTTCATCCCTCCGTCCCTGTCACCCTTCACTGGCTCTGCCTAGGATGTCCCTGAAGGCCCAGGGCTCACTTCCAAGGTGGGAGGGACACTGGCCATGCTCAAAAGCAAATGCAGAGGGCAGAGCGTCCACCTTGCAGCCCCTGGAGAGAGCTGGAGAGGGCTTAGCGCCCTGCATCTAGCCCTCTGGGCTGGAAAATCCTGTGACCTCTAGGCGTAGCAGCTCACGTGGGTATGCCCCAGAGGCCTGACGCTAGGGCGCCGGTCTTCACAGTCCTTATGGTGAAAGTGCTCACTGTTGTGTTGAATGCTGTGTAGGCTTGAGTGGTAGCTGTGGATCTTATCTGGGCTTCCTGAGCCCTAACCCATACCCTCTGCAGTGTCTGGAGCCTGGAGCCCAGCTGCACCCCCGACCTCTCCCCAGCCCTGCCCCTCACTGTGTGATCTTTCAATTCCTGTGTTCAATTCTCTGCTTCAACCACCGGAGCGGCTTTGCTTTCCAGCAATGTTGTCTAATACCACCCTCTTCCAGCCCCCAGGAGCTCGGTCAGATAACTTTTCTAAACCTTCCTTTGTGTCCTCCCCAGCACGCACCAAAAGTCCCTCTGTTTTTTTTTCTTCCTTTTTTGTGTGTGTTTGAAGTTGTATTTTCCCCTGCAACTAAAGATACTTGCTCAGTTTCTTATATTTTTCATGTAATCTTTCCAGAAAGCTTTGAGAGTAGTTATTACTTAAGTCATTTCATAGATGAGTGTGTTAATCAGTTTTTACATTGCTGTGACCAAAAGACCTGACAAGAACAATATTAAAGGAGAAGTTTGTCTGGGAGCTCCCGGTTTCTGAGGTCTCAGTCCATAGATGTTTGGCTCCGTGGCGCTGGGCCCAGGATGAAGCGGAACATCATGGAGGAAGAGTTTGGAGCAGGAAAGCAGCTCAGGATGAAGCACCAGGGGAGAGACAGAGAAAAAGAGAGAGAGACAGAGAGAGCACTCCATGCAGCAAGAGCAAAATATAAACTCCAAAAGTACGCTCCCAGGGACCCACCTCCTCCAGCCACCCCACCGGCCACAGCAGTTAATCCCGTCAGGGGATTAGTACACTGATTGGGTCAAGGCTCTCATAACCCAATCATTCCCTCTGAACCTTCCTGCATTGTCTTACATATGAGCTTTTGGGGGACACCTCACTTCCAAACCATAACCACGAGGAAACTGAGGCTCAGAGAAGTGAAGTAGAGGTCTCTTCCTAGCTCCTGTAGTGTCCTGTGAGTTAGAAACAGAAGAATTTCAAAGTGGTGCTCTCTGAGCACACAAATCACAAATCCCTCTGGGCCGATGGGGCCCCACAGGCAGAGCACACAGCTAGGCCAGGCACACTGGAGGAGGCACAGCCAGCCCAAATGTGTGTAGTGCCTGGGTTTCAGGTCCCCCCTCCCAAGACCACAAAGTCCTGGGTGGTCATTGGACTGGGCTCCCGTTCCATTCTTTCCTTTGTAAATGAGCGTGCCATGTGTTGGGGAGCTATCTTACCGGCCACCGCTTGGCTTTCAACATCGACGCGTGCATGCTTACAGATGTTAATTATTAGTACCTGTGCCTTCCACGAGTGCTCGCAGAGCCAGTGAGTGAAGAAGCTATTTCATCATCAGATTGGACAGGAAGGAGAGGTAGGCACTCTGGGTCCTATCACTTCCACTCCTCTGGGCCTGGGACTAAGTGTCTATGTTCTAGTCACTCAATGGCGACACCTCATTAATGATGAAAGTGACTGTGTGCCCTGCGAGCTGCCAGAGTTTGAGCCATTGTGTCATGGAGGTCACTTATGAATGCTCCACAGAGGATGGGGACCGTGACTGAGGCCTGAAGAATGGAATAGGACTCCCATAGGGAAAAGAGGGGTATCCCTAGCTAAGATCACGGCTCACACAACAGCAAGAAGGCGGAGATGGTGGGTTTAGAAGGATCAGTCAGGAGATCCGCCCGAGCAGGAGTGATTGTGTGTCGAGGAGTGGTTGGTAATCAGATGGGCTGGACTGAACCCCAACCCCACATCCAGCTCCGCCATATGCAATTATCCCAGACCTCTATTTACACAGAGGAATCTGAAGCAGAGACCACAAAACCAACACATAACAGCTCTCCAGGGACTCCAACCACAGCCAGTGACATGAACAACCATCAGTGTTCTGTAACTCTGAGGACTCAGGGAAAATGATGGCCGTAAAGACATCCTGTAATTAGAACTGTCAGCCACTCTGCATCTCCTGTTTGGGCTGCCTGGGAGAGCTCAGGGCAGCAGGAACGGTAAGGAGGGGTGGAGGACAGCACACTGCCCACCCTGGCCTCTCTGCGCCTTCGCAGGCTGTCCTCTACGAATGTGGTGATGTCACTCGGGGCGGTTATATGGGATGAGTTGGTTAGAATCCTAAGGGCCTGAATAAAAAGATGTGGAGAGCAGGTTAGGTCCAGAGCCGAGTCGCTTGTCCATAAAACAAAGAAGCCAAAGTCCATGCCCACCAGCCATTCCTCACAGACCCCAGCTTGCCTGTCTTTCAAGTGGGAGAAACGCGCCCAAAGGTGATCAGCAGTTTGAGGGTCCCGAGTAGCTCCTGCCACACGGTGACAGTGGCCATACGTGTTCTTGCCCACCTTCTGTCCACGGGCGTTCCAGCTGCTCTCTGTGGCTCAGAGTCTGCAGGTGCAAGGTGAGGGCACTCTGGAAACGGAGTCCAGCATGGTGCATCCCTGCTTTTGAAATGTCCCCTGTGACTGACGGTCCATGGCACCTCTGCCCACCCTCTCCTGTTTGCCTCTGGTTTGCCCCCTGTGCTCCTTCTGTGTCCCTCTAGCTCAGGGAGAGCGACATCTGGAGGCTCTGTTTCCCAGGCCCCTATGTTGCCTGATTTCCTCCTGGGCTCACAGGTGGCCCTGGAGGGAGGCAGAAGAAGGGAGAGGCCGGGACCTTCCACTCCTGTCCAAGCCCCAGTGACATCTTCGGTGCCAGTTTCACCCCTCCCGCATGGACAGACTCACATGGCTCCAACTTGTGCTGAGTGACCCTGGGGCCTGGGTGCTACCAGCACCTCCCCTCCTCTAGGAGTGGCTGAGGCCCCCTGCCCAGGCTTGTCTCTGGGGCCGGTTTGTTAAACCCTGCTTACCTTCTTGGCTTCCTCCATCACCTGTGGACTGAGTGCTTGCACTGAAAACCTGTTTTAAACACCCAGAGTGGCTTTGTCCTCCTGGTGGAGTCCTGGTTCATGTTTCCCCAGTGGGCAGGTTTTAGCGTCCAATATTGACTATCATGCACATGGAAACAATGTGAATTTGCTCTGCATTTCTCAGTGTTAGAAGTGTCCTGTTTATTTTTTTCTAATTAACTTCAAGCTTGCTGCATCCCCTACCTGCCAGGCTGGGCAGAGGTCCCTTGTCCTGCGGTCTCTGTTTGGGAATCTCAGGCTTGCTGGGTCCCTCTGGAATGGAAGGCAGTAGTCTTGACCCGCAGGGCTCCCTGCTGTTAGCATGGCTCCTTCTGTCAAGTTCAAGTTCTCCATCACTCACCCGAAATGGGCTACAGCATCCCTCCCACAGCCTTCCCTGCCTTGGCCAGGGCTCTGATGCCCTCAAGACCACAGTGCTTAGTGTCCAGCCTCTGCTCAGAGCAAGAGCTCCTCTGGGTGCTGCACAGACCACCCCAGCTTTAGGGGAGCCACCACCCTTGTGTCCTGTCAGTCTTGAGAGGTCAGGCTGTGCCCCCTCCTGCTCAGCCTGAGGCCACCTCCTGACCCCCCGCCAGGGCCTCTGGCCTCCAGCTGAAGGCTGCATGCTGGACGGTGCCCACAGATCTGTCCCCTTTGGCTCTGTGCATTTTCATGTTTAAAAAATTATTTGCAGCATTTGAAAAATTGGTGATCTTTACACTAGAGCCCCAACTTTCTCCTCCTCTTGAAAAAAATCGGAAAAGCACAGTGCGGCGATCTCACGTATCCTGAAGTGGGACAGACTAAGCCAAGTGGCCCTGTGCCCAAAAAGGGGCCTCTCCCATGGTCCACTCATGTGCAGTGCACGTCCTGCCCGCTCCGGGCACAGGTGCGGTGATGCCAGCTCCAGGTTAGCCCCTCAGAACGAGGGCCTGCGCCCTTCGTCCTTGACACCACTCTCCAGGACCCGGGGCCTTGGCTGGTGTCATCCAGCGGGGAGGACAGCCCACTCCTGTGCCTGGGATTATTCGATCACTAAAACTTTGTTCTTTTTATTCAATTTTTTTTTCTTTTTTTGGTTCTAGAGATTGAACTCAGGGTGCTCAACCACTGAGCCACATCCCCAGCCATTTTTACTTTTTAGTTTGAAACAGGGTCTCCCTAAGGCGCTTAGGGCCTCACTGAGCTTTGAACCTGCCATCCTCCTGCCTCGACCTCCGAAGTTGCTGGGATTACAGGCATGTGCTGCCATGCCCAGTGCTACACTCTTTTTAAAAAGACATCAGAGGGGCTGCAGCAGTGGCTCAGGGGTTACAGCACTTGCCTGGAATGTGCAAGTACGTGAGTTCAAACCCCAGCACCACATACACAGTGAAGTGTTGGAGCAACGAAAGTCACATGAAAAACTAAATTAAATTGATTCTCTCTCTCTCACTGTCCCTCTCTCTTAAAAAACAAAACAAAACATCAGAACTCCTCAATAGAAACCCCAATTCATTCCAGGTTAAGCAGGGAACGAAATTGTCCAGGGATATGGAGATGTTTCTGAAAACTCGGCTGAAGGCACGCAGGGCTCTGGAGAGGGGCCCGGAGCTGGTACTCAGGCAGATTATCTTTTCATCTTCCATCTCTGCTTCCTTCTTTGCGGGGAGGAATCTCTGCAGAAGATTTGTCTCTGCTTCCCTGCTGAAGGCACGGTTCCCTCTATCTGTGCCAGGATGGTAAAGATGCAGATGTTCTGGAGACTCAGGCTCTGGGCTCTGATTGTCAGCACATGGGTCCGGAGGGGGTTGAGAGCCAAGCACCGATAGCGTGGGGAGGGTCCTCATGTGTCCAGCAGCTGCCAAGGGTGTGACCGTGAAGCGGAGATGGTTGTGACCAGACAGATCCTGAAAGTGCCCAGGCCAGGGGCCACTGAACCAAATAGAGGATGCGGCCCCTCTGCCGCATCCTGCCCTTGGCACGCACACCAAGGATGGCTGGGCACCTGGTGTGGAAAATGGCACCATGAGGAAGCCATAGGAGGTGGCTGAACACCGCCTCCCTGTGGGGGAGTCACGCTCCCTCCTGCTGGTCATGAATGCGGCCCCAGGCAGAGCTGTAGGCTCCAGAGGGACGGGCTCCGCCCAGCAGCCAGCCCAGGTGATGTGCCCGACCCTGGCTCTTCTCTGGCAAAGCCTCCTTGCAGGCTGCTCCAGTTAGCAGATCGGCTCTCTGAGCACACCTTGGAGGAATCGGGTTGGATCGGCAGCGGCAGCAGCAGCGGCTTCTTTCTCTCTTTACTTGTGTGCCCTGGTGTCTCTGCGCCTCTGTTTACTTTCCCTGCTGTCCTGGCCTCCTCTCAAGCAGAGAATGAGCTGTGTGCCCCCAGGGAGAGGTGGCTGCAGAGCTGGAGGTGCCAGGCAGGAAACTGACTCAGGCCTTACAAGGATCTTTCTTTTGTTCTTAGAATAACAATGGCTCCTGTCCCTGAGTTCCAGCTTTGCACCTGTCACTTGTTTGCTGGCCCAGACCCCCGTGGTTCTTGTCTCCTGCCACTCAAGCCCTGGGGCCACCCCTTCCCATGATGAACAGAGCTGATCTGTGTGGCCAGGAGGCTCCTTGAAAAAGGGCAGTTTAGGCCATAAAAGCTCTGAGGCTCCTGCTTTCCCTCTTGGACAGTGGGTCCCGGGAGCCAGCGCCATGCTGGGAGGCCACCTGGGCAGCCTCTAGGAGGCCCACGTGGAGAAGAACCAAGGCCTTCAGTCGGCAGCCAGCACCAACTTGCCAGGTCAGGTGTGCCAGGAGCCTTGGGCGTGGACGCCCCACCCTGTCCAAGCCTTTGCAGGTCCCAGCCTTCAAGTTGGCAGCCTCTCAGATGGGTGCTATTAGCCGTCTTCATTGTGCAGGGAGGATCCGGGGAGAAGGGAGAGAACCGGCATTGGAATTGGACGCTCAGTCCCAACGGAGTTGCCCACACCAAGACCCTGCATTGCCAAGTCTCTCTCAAGTCAAAGGCTCTGAGTGCCAGAGCCTCAGGAAATGGAAAGAGGGCAAGGTCCTAAGGAGCCTGGGCTGCTGAGCTGCAGTGGGAGATGAACCAGCTTTCACGTGCTACTGCGCAGTGGGGGCTGTGGCGGTCACACACTGGGTGCCTCCAAGAGCTAGGGCTGCGAGAATCGATTTTGAATGCTCTCACTGATTTTTGGGATTTTTTTTGTTTGTTTTTTTGTTTTTGTTTTTAAAGGCAGAGGGAAGTGGCTCACAAGATGATCAGGAAGCAGAGAGCTGCTAAGCTCAGCTCAGCAAATAGACACTCCAAAGGCAGGGCCAGGACCCACCTCCTCCAGCCACCACCCAGTTAATCCCTATCAGGGGATTAACTCACTGATTGGGCCAAGGTGCTAATATCCCAGTCATTTCACCTCTGAGCCTAAGCATCATGACTTTCGCTCATGTCTGACCTGCCCGGTGCCATTCCGAGGGCAGTGTCCTGCCATGTCGGCTGGGGTGCGTGTTGCCGTTCCTTCCTGGTTGCCCTTGGACATGGATGAAAAAATGGCACCTTCATGAGCTTCTCCTTCATCTTCCCTGCTGAGTTTTGATCTGCCAGCCCATGGATGTGCTGCTAATGCATCTTAGAGTCCCCGTCCTCTCTACAGAGGTGAGTGGCTTTGCCCAGCATCTCCCCAGACCCGGCTGAAAGGCCAGAAAGCAGACAACCCCTGAATGTCCTGTTCTTACAGCTCCACCTTGAGGTCCCCAGGCTCTGCCCACTGTACTTCCCTCCCTCTGCTTCTCTGCTTTCTCTGTAGTTTATCTTATTTATTTATTTTTTTTTAGAGAGAGAGAGGAAAAAAAAAAGAGAATCGATTTTATTTAGTTTTTCATGTGGCTTTCGTTGCTCCATGTACCCAACTTTGCTGTGTACATGGTGCTGGGGTTCGAACCCATATCCTCGCACATGCCAGGCAAGCACCGTAACCGCTGAGCCACCGCTCCAGCCCCTCTCTAGTTCATCTTTGATGTTCAGGACAGTACTTCTTAGTCCTTTGAAGTGGCATGGTGCTCATTGATGATCAAGGGCCTGAGTGTCTTGGATCTTGGTCACACAGGTGCAGAAGAGTAACACCTGGAACTTAACCCGTGGCTTCTGACTCAGCCTCAGCCACCACCACCCCAGAGCAATGAGAAGGAAGCCATGCACCCTCAATGCTTAGGAAGAGAATGGGTAAATGGAGAGACACCATTTTTCTTAGTATTTACCCTCTGAAAAATCATAGTAGAAATCTGCCCGTAAGTTCCTCTGGGGACCTGGGCAGCAAACACCGCCTTCTGACTTCTGGCTCCAGAACCCCAGAGTGTCCTGGGAAGAGTACTGGGGTCTTGACCTTGCCCTGTAGCTCCAATGGAAAGGGTGTGTGCCCGGGCTACTGAAGGGTGGCACAGTGTGCCTGGATTGCAAATGGTTGTGGTTTCAAACCCTCGGAGCTCGGCTTCCTCACCATGGAATGGGGAAGGATATCTTTCAAGATAGCAGTGGAGTCAACTGTGAAGCAGTAGCTCATGCACGGAGCACAGTAGCTGCTCCATTAATCTTAAGCCCCACCTCCGGGGGTTCCGACCTCTTTCCAGGGATGGGTAAACCTTAGCTGTCCTGGGCAGGGTGCAGGGGAAGGCAACGGGGGCCTCTTGAATTTTCAGTCTTGCATTGCCTCTTCTGAAGCATGTGACACTCAGATCAGCCAGGGTGCAGAGGCGAATTACCTGGGGCCCTGTCATTGCTGTGGCGCTCCTGTGGAGTCAGGACCCTGACAGAGCTCCAGAGTTCCCAGCGTGTGGCTCAGCCATGCCTCCAAGCCTGGCAGCCCCATCTGATGTGAAATACCTCACGAGCCAGCGAGGGCAGAGCCATTCCCGGGAGCTCAGGCCCTCAGAATTAGAAATGATCGAGGGAGAAGCTGAGCATTTGGGGGGATTTAATAAGACGAATGCCAAGCGATCCTGGTTCTCAGGATCTGTGGGCAGAGGCGGAGGGATCTACAAGTCATTTCCTTTTAAATGCTGGCCCCTGGGGTGGGCTTGAAGGAAACACTCAGCCAGCAGGCTTGTCACAGGATGGGAGCCTCAGAAACAAAGCCTCAGCTCTGCAGCTGGGCACAAGGGCCACTCCAGCTCCATCTTTCTCCCTTGCTCCCCACCCCTTCTTGATTCAGAGAGAAAGAAAAAGAAAATATTAGTAAATACTGAAATGGCAAGAAGCCACAAAGTGCTAGGTGTGTCTACAACAAGCAACTCTGTGTGGTGACCCTTCCCACTCAGATCCGCCTCGCTTACGCTAGTAGTTCCCGAAAAATTGCATGATTTGCTTTTGGGGCTTGAACCCAGGGATGCTCAACCACTGAGCCACATCCCTAGCACTTTTTATTTTTTATTTTGAGACAGGGTCTTGCTAAGTTGCCCAGTGCCTTGCTAAGTTGTTGAGGCTGGCCTCCAACTTGTAATCCTCCTTCTTCAGCCTCCGGAGTCACTGGGATTACTGGCTTACGCCACTATTGCCTGGCTGACTTAGGGCTTTTCAGAGCTCTGTTCCCTCAGAATGGAAAGCCCTCCAATCCCATCTTCTTCCATTGCTGGGTGTCCTTCTTCAACTTCTGCTGTCCAGTTACAGGGGAGATGACAGAGCCAGGGACCAGCTCGTGGTCATCAGTTTCATACTCTGGTAATATCCTAGTTTTCTCCCTCGCTGAGCTGATCACAAATCTAATGACCTTGTCTGTCCGTGGGTGTGATGGCTCATGTTAGTCCCGTAGACCAACTATAAGCTCTGAGAAGGCCAGGATGACACCTGATTCATGTCTTTATCTCCTACTCTTGCCCACGTCACCAGGAATGGGTAGCCGCCTACTAAATTCCTGTTGTTCCATCACTGTGACAGAACACCTGAGAAATGTCAACCTAAAGGAGGGAAGGGTAATTTGGGGTCATGGCTTCAGAAGCTTCAGTCTGTGGTCACTGGGTGTCACTTTGGACCCGTGGTGGGGCAACACACTGTGATGGGAGCACTTAGTGATTGCTCATGGTGAGCAATTTTGAAGCAGGTAGACAGAAGAAGAGACGGGGATCCCAATATCCCCCTTGATGACACATCACCCATGGTGACCTAACATTTCTCATGCAGCTCCTCTCAGAGGATCTTGTACCGCCCAGTACTGCCCAGTAGTGTCACATGTTGCCCACCAAGTCACATGGTCTTCGGAGATGTTTAAAATCCAAACTGTAGTGTGGAACCTTGAATCCTCAAAATAATCTTGATCTTTATCAGCTGGTTTTTCTGATGAGGACAGGCCCGCGAGCAAGGCCGTGTGCGTGCCACAGGGCCATGTCTGACTGCTCAGACACCACCTGCACTGCTTCTCCTGGCCTGTGGAAGAGGCCACCGGTGCCTCCTTCTGGGAAGGACCCTCACATGTGAGTGGGTCTTCACTTCAAATCCCAGGCCCCGAGAATGAATTTGCAGATTGGTTTCAGGCCCCCCAAAATCCCAGCACCCAGGGAATGGGTTAAAAACCCAAATACCTGGCACCCCTGACAGACTCCGCTCAGGAGGGTTGACGGGGCTCCAGCACCAGCCAGTCTAACAGCACCTCGGGTGCCCGGTTCCTGTCTGCTGGTTCTGCTTCCACTGCGATCGCCTGGCGGGGGAGAGGGGCGCTTCGGTGTGGAACAGCTAAGCCAACCTTTCTGCTTAAAAGGAATGAGAAGGGTCAGCGTCGGGAGGACGCCAGGGTGGGAGGACGTCTGGCTGTCCTCTGAGTTGCTAAGACGAGGGTGTGCTCTTTCTGCCTGCTCTGCCTGCCTGCACTGCCTACTACCTGGGGACAGGTGGACTGTCCCTGGGCCAGCACCTGGGGACAGGTGGACTCACAGAAGGCACATGGCATAGCTGGGCCTCCAGGCTCATCAGTACTGACCAGCTGTGATTCCACTGTCCACCCCAGGCCACATAGTCTGGTAGCAAACCTCCCCTGGTGAGGTATGGTGCCCAGGAGGGGATAACTGAGCTGGCAGGTGCGGTGAGAGCCATCAGTTCTTCTGAGCAGGTGATTAATTGAGCACTTACTGTATGCCAGGGCTTGGGGTATATGATGAACAAGATATTACGATTAGTCTGAAAATATGCTAGAAATGAGTTCTCCCTTCTCAAATTGCCTGACCTGATGTTAGAGAGGGACGTGGGAGGGAGGGGCCAGCGCCCTGTTGCCTGACTGTCGTGGAAAGGCTCCTGGTGGCTCAGGTGCAGCCCTGGAGGAGCACAGAGCTCACCAGAGCAAGGCCCTCAGCGGTCACCTCCCGCATCTGTCACAGAGGCTGGAGGCCTGCAGAGCCGGACAACTGGAGGTACTCCCCGGTGGGGACTGTTGGGACGGGAGTGCCAGGTGGGGGCCCGCCCATCCTGCATGCTTGCTTTGGGGCACGTGTTCGGTTTTCCTTGGCTGATATTTAACTTGGAAGCAGAGAGAAGAATCAGGTAGCCGCCATGCATTAGCCTTGTCCTGGTGGCCTGGGCTGACTGGTCGGGAGTCACTGGGCTTCCTGGGCACCAGTCTCACTTCCTGGAGGGTCCCTGCTGACAGTAGGTGGCTTCCAGGCTGGCTGCCTCAGGACCTGGGACAGAGCTGTCCCACATGCCCATTGGTCTGTGGAGTCTCTCGTGAGGCTGCTGTAATCAGCCGTGTGGCTTGAAGGAGCAGATACACCTTCTGCCATGGTCTTGGAGACCTGGGGTCCTAAGTCAAGGTGGACAGGCCTCGCTCTCAGCTGCCTCCGTCTGCCGCCTGGCCACAGCCACAGGGCCCCAGCTGTCTCACGTGCACAACTTTCTCCATGCATCTGTGACACCACATGGCCTCCACGCTGTGACTCATCTTAGAAGGACGCTAGCCGTTGGATTAAGGACCCTCCCTGATCCCTTACCACTTCATCTTAATCTGGTGACTTCTGTGCGGTGGCTTCCTTGGCGGGAACTTCCAGTCCTGGATGGGGGCAGGGCCTAGCAACAGGTGTTCGGGTTTATGGTCAGAATGGGGTCAGCTCTCTCAGGGTTTTGACCCCTTTCCCCTCATGCCCTTGCCCGCTCCATCCTTGCCCACATCCTACAGCAGATGAGTCCCTCACCTGAGGTGGCTGCCCAGTCTGACTGCCCAGCTTCCAGGACCACGAATGAAGGGAGACGTGTTCCCTCTTTAAATGCCCTGCTGCAGGTTTGAAAACAGACTAAGACGATCTGCAAGGTCGCTATTTCCACATGAGGTCACATTCCCAAGTCCCGTGTCTTTTCAGGGACGTAGTTCAACCCACACGCTGGGCAGGAGAAGGATCCAGCAGAGAGCGGGGAGCATGTGCTAACTGGTCTCCAGGGCCTGGGCAGCTGCGGGCAGTTCCTTCCTCGAGGAAGGAGGGATTGTTCTTGAGGTCCAGGCCACTGCTTTACAGTACAGATGTTATCCAGAGGACAGGGAGGGACTTAGGGCAGGGTCTTGTGCCCAAGGGGGGTGGAGGAGCAGCTGGGAGGACACAAGGGGGCAGTAGTGGGTTATTGTCTCCCCCTCAGTGCCTCATAGGGACATCGACTAGACATGTGGCAGTGTGTTGGCCTAGAGGGTGCCCAGGTGAAGCTGTCCATAGGGCTAATGACTGTTGTCACAAGGGGATGCTCAGAACCCCGAGGAGGTGGCTGTGGGCTTCCAACGGGCCCAGGCAACATTGTCCCCATCCCCGCAGAATTTTAGCCTCATAGGTTTATCCCTCCATGGGGAACTGCTTCCAGAACCTCTCTCAGACACCAAAATCGCAGGTGCAAGCCCCTTATATGAAATGACATTGTGTTGGCGTATAGTGTGCACCTCCTCCAAGTACTCTAGACTGCATCTCAATTACTAAAATACCTAATGTACATGCTATGTGAACAGTTGTCACATTGTTTAGGGAACGATGACCACAACACGTCCATCCATGTTCAATACAGACGCAATTGTTTAAAAAATCTTTTCTGTGCAGATGATTGGAGCCAAGGCTGCGGAACCCATAGACACTGAGGGCAGATTGGGGGCTTCCTGCAGTTGCCCTGGAACGGTACCAAAGCCAGGGCTCTAAACCCACAGCTGGTTACCTCCTGCGTTGGCTACAGGTGCAAAGCCCAGGTGTTGGCTGGGTTGGCTCCTTCCTGAGGTCCTTGCAGTCCAGGCCACGCCCGGCTCCAGGGTGTGTCACCCAGCCTCGGCTGTGTCTTCACACGATGCTGTGAAACTCCCCTCCTTATCAAGATGCCCTTCCTCCTGGCAGAAGCTCCACCCTATTTCCAGGTACGATTAAGTACAAGGTTAGGACGCCATAAACCAAAGGCCAAGGCTGGACCCTAGGTAGGAGGATAAAGAGTTGGGGCCTCAAGTCAGAGAGGCGGGCAGTGGCCTAAGGACATGGGCGGTGTTACAATGTGGGCTTTTAAGAGCTGCGGGAGGCCTGGGGTGGGGGTGGGGGAGGGCTGGGCACCTGGTAGAACACCTATGCTTTGAGCCCTGCAATGTGAGTGTGTGTTAGGCCCTGGTGACCCAGAGGGGTGGCGTGCCTCGCCTGCGGAGCCTGGTTTCCTGGGAGGACACCCACATCCTGGACTAGAGTCCCCAAGCAGGTGCTCAGCTGTGTGCAGGAAATGCAGGGCTGAGGGGTGGGCAGCACCCCCTGGTGGTGGCTTGGTGCCATTTCAGCAGGACGAAGCAGAGGCCTCCAGCACCCCAGGCAGAGGTGGCAGGGCTGAGGAGGGACCAGGAATGCGGCATTTCTGGAGAGAAGTCAGTGCAGGAGAGGAAGTCAGGCAGGGGTCAGATCACCAAAGGCCTTGTGAATCAGGCAAGGAGGTTGGCGGGGGCAGGGAATAACCTGACACAGGCTGAGATTCAGAGGCTCAGAGCTGGCTGCAGAAGGAGCGGAGAAGGAGCGCAGAAGGAGGCGGAGCTGCAGCTCCTGAAGCAGGAGGCTGCTTTCTTTGCAGTGAACGCTCCCTGTTGGGGCTCCGCCGAGTTTCATCACTGCTGGCAGATGCCTACTCGGGCTGCTTCTGCCTCTTACCAAATACAGAGGCCAGCTGCCACTCACCACCCGAAATGCAGAAACCCAGAGAGCTCTGGAAACGAGGTGCTTTTTGGTAGCTCATGTGGCAGCTAGAGAGAATGCAGCCTAACTCTCCCAAACCGTCCTTCATGCAGCTCGCTGTGATCTGTAACCTGCTCAGTGCACTTAGCCAGCAGTTACCTGTTTTGCAGTTCAGAAGCCTGAGTGGGTTTACGTTAGGTATTAACTCGTGGTGGTCTAGGTGCAGTGTCACCTAATACCTAATAAACCCTGAGTTGAGTAATTCACCTGCCAGCAGCTTTACATAAAGGGTGCAGCTGTGGGCATAGGACAGGAGTCCTGTGTTTGCATGGGCTTTGGACACCTGTCAACCATGACTCCCAAGGGATAAGGCAGCTGCATGGCAGCTGGGCTGATCTCCATTGGCATTTCACCACTTAGCCATCAAAAAACAGATTTTTCAGGCCACTCCCAGGGGTGGACACCTGTCATCCTAACAAGTTGGGAGGCTGAGGCAGGAGGATCGCAAGTTGGGGGCCAGCCTGGGCAGCTGAGTAGATCTCATCTCAGATTAGAAGGAGCTGGGGTGGAGCTCATTTGCAAAGGGCCCCTGGGTTCAACCCTCAGTGCAAAGTGTTTGTGGATGTTAGATGCATGCCGACTGCTAGACACTGCAGGCCTCTGGGACTGGCTCCAGGAAGCTCAGTCCCTATCCCCGTTGCTGTTCCAACTGCACATGAAACGTGACATGCGAGCTGGTGTGCTGTGGAGACCCCACGTCACGTTTCATCTGCAGCTGCAGCAGCAACGGGGACTTTCTACGTCCCTTTCAGGCAAACTGAAGGCTGTGCCCCTGACACAGCCTGGCCTTGGAAGAGACTTATCCGAGTGGCACTTCCCTGAAAAGAGTGGGTGGGGAAGAGCGTGACCTCCGCTGATTAGTTCAGGTGACACTGGGGGCGGGGTTTAGCTTATGTGAGCTCCAGGTTCTTCATCATTCAGAAAAGAAAAACGTAAGGAGAAACTGCCTGACTCGGGGGAACGACCATGAGGCTTAGAGGGCTGAGTGTCCTGCGTGCCAGGCACTGTCTCAGACTCCTCAGGCATGTCAGCTCTACCTTCAGCAGGACCCTCTGAGGCGGTGCGGAGACCACTGATGGTGGCTCTGGTGACCGAGGTCTTGCTGCCCGGGCTGCTCACACTGTTGCTAAGAGCTGCTCTGGGCTGGCGTCTGACGTGCTGCTCCAGTTTCCACCTGTCTGGGCTTTGGAACAAGTCACTTGACTTCTCGGGGGACTCGGTTTCCTCTGTAAAAAGGAAAACTTCGATTGGACCAGGAGTTAAAACCCTGGGGGTCTTTTTAAAGCACAGTGCCCAGGTCCGGTCCCTAAGGACTCAGATTGGGTGGGGCCGAGCCTGGGAACCTGTGTCACTGCTAGGCTTAATCATGAACTCGTCCAACAGACGTTGTCAGCCCCCAGTCCGCACCTCCAGGTCAGCTGTGCCAGTACTCTGTGGGATTCGAGTAACCCACTTCGAGCGCTCTTCTCCATTCACACCCCAGCTCTGCCCCACCATGCTCTGGGCCCCCGAAATGGTCACACTCTAGGGCCACCTGCACCAGTCCCTCCCCCTCTGACCTCCATAGAGAGAGGTCAGGCCGTGCATCTCCTTGGCTGCTTCCCTCCCAAAGGCTTGGCAGTGACCGCATTCCTGGACCTGGGCTCCAGCTCACACCTTGCCCTTTAGGCCTCAGAACCAAAGTGCCCTGGTGTCACGTGGCCACTGCCCATCGTTCTCCCTGACCCTTGCCCACATCCTTACTGGCTGCAAATGCTCCCTGATGGCCTCCTTCCCGTGTGCAACTCTTCCCTGCGAGACCTGGTCCCTCTATTTATTCTAAAGCAAATCCCTGTGTGTCACCAATGCGCCTGCAGCCAGCAGGTCAGGCAGTTCCTTAGAATCACATACATGTTCTGTGTATGTTAAGGGCCCCCATGGGGTCTCTGATCAGCCAGGATGGAGCCTCACAGGGGCAAAGTGAACAGGCTGCCTCTTGAATGTGTGGAGCCTCCCAGCTGATAGGTTTGAGTCAGTCTCCACCTGGTGGCAGGAACACTCACCTGGACTGCAGGCTAATGGAAGTCTGGTCCTATCAGTGAGGTGGTGTTGCCATGGAAACCGCCCTAGAACAGTTAGGAAATGATTCGACACCTAGACCTGGCTTTGGCAGCAGTCTGGACAATCGGGGGTGGACCTGGAACCAAGAATTCCCCCCAGGCATCATCTTCTGCCCTCAAGAGGGATGACTGCCCTTAGGACTCACAAGATGAGTCATGGTTCCAACCCACAGGATCCCCCTCCCCCAGTTCTCTCCCAGGAAGCCTCCCTCCATACTCACCCCATGGAGTCCCTCCCCTCATTTGAGTCTTACCCTAGATCAAACTTGTAATCACACACGCTTTGGTCTTTGCAGCTCTGTTCACTCTTTTAGGCTTAAGATCAAAAGCAGCCATTAGCCACTCCTTGGGCATCTTCCAGAAAGAGGCAAGTGGTGGAACCTGGCCAGTGGGAGAGGCCACTGCTTGGCACCTGGGTTGCCCAGGGCCAATTCTGCATCCAGATGCAGGGTGGTCACCTGTGTCTGGGGAGAAGGCTTGTGCTACAGTCTGCAGCACTTCATCCTCGTGATGCTAAATTACAACCCTGAATGGGGAGCATGGCCGGGGAAACCCATTCAAGTTCACAGCAGCAGAAGTTGGCCAGGGATCACAGCGTCTCGCTGCGTAAAGATGAGCCACCAGAGGCACACGGCCGGGTACTCGGGGAGTCACTTCCAGGCAACGTTTTCCTCGTTAGCTGCTACATGAAAGCATTTCCCGTGGAGGCGGGCAATTTATATTATTCTAGTTTCCAAAGCGAACCCTTTAGAGACCAGGCAGCTAGTACCTCCTCGGAGGTCCTACTCGTCCCCAGCCATCCCCCTGTGCAGTGACCACCGGAGAAAGATGTCACACTGCAGAGATCTGTTCAATCACACCCGAGTAGGGAAATTGTCACAAGATGTAGAGTCTACTGGGTGGGAGGACAAAGGCTCACCTGTCGGCCACAGGTCCCTCATCCCCTTCCTCTGGATGTGCTATTCTGCAGTACCCTGTGGCTTCTGCCTGGGTCACCTCTGTCCACTCGATCTGCTGAACAGTAGCAGATCAAAGACAGCAAGACTGTGTGCCCAGCCCTTCAGCCAGTTAGAGACAGACTCATGCCGCGAACCTCACCCCTGTGAGATTCATTATGACTAAGATGACCCGCAGGACAGGGAGGCAGGGATTTAGAAGACGCGTCTTGCGGAAGGGGGCATGCAAGCTGCTGCCTGCTCGAGGCAGATCTTAGCAGGAGGACACACATTTGCTTCCCAGAGCCCACTCCTGGAGGTCCTGATTCAGTGTCCTGGAGGGGACAGGAGAAACTGCCTCTTTAATGGACCTCCTTTCCCTAGTGGGGGCCACGAGTGGCAGGAAGATGGCTCAGGACTTTCCACCTTGTCCCCGTGAGCTGCACAGTCTGGCTGTGTGTGCCTGAAGGTTTTGCATTTTGGGGCATCAGGGAGCTGACTGCTTTTCACACCAGCCTGGTGACCGAGCTGCCTCGGGGCCCACTCAACCTGGAATTTCCTCCAAGCCTCACGTTGCTGCTCTCACAGATGCAGGGCGTTGCCTCTGTCACAAAGAGGGCCGTGCCCCCTTGAGCCGGTAGCTGTGGCACACCTGGAAGGACCAAGGGGGTGCATGCAGGTCTCGTGTAAAAAGTGAACAGAAGGACGAGGATCCACAAGGATCAACAGTGCCAAACCCCCAGGGAAAATGTATCCACCCGAGGGCCTCTTCACAGATCAATCAAAGTACCGCCCATAAAAGGGTCACAGTTTTCGCAGTGTCACAAGGAAGGTGCCGCTGGCTGGGCATGGAACAGATGGGCCATTAATACTCATTGAAGGGCTTATTGATTGGCGTGTCAGGAATAATTAGCCCCAGTGATCTTCGGTCGATGCTGCATGAGGTAGGGCTGGAGCCAATGTATCCAGAACAGGGACAGCGAGCCCTGAACCCAGGACCCCTCGCTCACCACACAGCTGGAAGCACCCTGGGGCTCCTTGGGGGCTTGGCTCCCCCACCTGTAAAATGGGAAAAAAGCCATCAGTGCTTGTCAAAGAGGTTCCCAGCAAACCTTAGTTCTTTAAAATGTTAGTATCTCTTTTTCCCACCAAAAGTGTCGAATGGTCAGACTTGGGCCACACTGATTTTAAGCAAATTATGCGGGACTTCTCAGAGCTTTTGGTGTGCTGGATATCAGAGTCTTTAAGAAGGACACAGATACACCTATTCATTTGATCTGCATTGGTGGCCACCAAATATATGCCAGGCTCTGAACTAGCTTCTGGGGATACGGTAGGAAAAAAAAAAAAAAAGCCCAAGTTCCTTTGTCAAATATTTGCATTCTGGTGAGAGAATACAAACAGGAAGTCCGTCAATCAGCCAAAGATAAAAACGGTAATGTGGCAGCTGGAGCTGTGGCTCAGCGGTTACAGTGCTTGCTTGCATGTGAGAGTCTGCAGGTTCGAACCCCAGCACCACGTACACAAAGAGCAAAGAGATGTTGGAGCAATGAAAGTCAAATGGAAAAAAAAAACTAAATAAAATTGATTCTCACTCACTTGTTCTCACTGTCCCTCTCTTTAAAAAAAAAAGAGGGGGGGCTAATGTGGCAAATGGCGCTGTATCTTGTAAACTAACCAATGCAGCATAGGAGAGGAAGAGGTGCTGCTGTTCACATGTAGATGGGACTTTCCGGTCTGCTGCTAAGGGGACGTAGGAGCAGAGGCCTGAAGGAAGGAACAGGGTAGGTGGCCTGGAGGAATTCCCAGGTGCATGGGCCCTGAATTGGCAGCACATTCGTCCTGGTCCTGGAACATCAAGGAGGCAGATGCAGCCACCGGAGGGGTGAGAGCCTTCGAGGGCAGGGGTGTCTCCGGGCCATGGATGAGGAGCCTCACCCCCAACTTCTCATCTCCCCACCCCCCC
>PVKS010034813.1:0-20585 GCA_004027875.1 Aplodontia rufa
GCTTTCCTTTTTTCCCACAGCCCCTCCAGTACCTGTCATTGTTTGTATTCTTCATTTTTGCCACTCTGATTGGAGTGAGCTGGAATCTCAGTGAAGTTTTGATTTGCATTTCTCTGATTGCTAGTGATGTAGAGCATTTTCTCATATGTTTATGGGCTTTTGGACTTCCTCCATTGAGAAGCTTCTTTTTAGTTCCATACAGGAGCTAGTGTTTTAAAAGAAGGATGGAAAGGATCTTTGCCAAGGTGAATATAATGGACAAAGAGAATAATAGCAGGTGCAAAAAACCTAGAAGTGTATGATTAGGCTGGCTCGCCATAGTCTTCACTGAACCTCACAAGATGACAAAACAGATCCTTAATGATTAGTGACTTAAGCAATAATTGATACAATCCAAGCCAGAGTGAGTTTTCCATACTGAATAGACAGACACACACACACACACACACACACACACACACACACACAAACTATTTAAAAAGAAATTTTTATTACCATATTGCACCAAATAGTGCAAACTTAAATAGTTTACACTGAAGTTCTTTAAGATTAAAAGCTGGATTTAGCCTCTTATCCATCATGTCACTCCCCTTTCCATGTGACCTTCACAGGTTGTGTATAAATTGTGCCATGAAATGCATCTCTAAGCACAGCAGTTATGATCATCTATTTCATCTTAGACCTAAAAGAGGAACTGAAATTAAAACATAATAAAAAATAACTCCCGAATTCATCTTAGGTTTACTTCAGAAGCTACTGGGAGCTTGAGAAGCATAATAGAAAATCTAAGGAATATATCTAGGGGGTATTTTTCTTTTTTACCTTGTTTGAGAGACTGCAGAAAAGGACTTGGTCTTAGAAATCTTGTAAAGAAGGAGGACAGGAGGAAATTCAAAGACTCTGGGAAACTTCTCCCCCAGGACGCGGCAGCATACCTTATTTGTTGTATTTCATTTTTTAAAAAAGTGTTTTTCCCAGGACTGTGAGATCTTTTATACATGGAAATAGAGAACAGAATTTAATGGTTGTAGAAATTGAGCTTCAGTACTCACAAAAATTGAAAATATGCTTGGAATTATGTATTTTATTTTACATAGATTAGTAAAAATTCATTACCTTAGACTGGTCTTTCAGTATGTTAAATCTTTGAATGGTGTATATAGCTGGAGGGATTTCAAAACACAGTGAATATTCAATGTCTAACAAAAGCTATATTATTTTTTGACCTTTCAAGGCAAGAAACAAAAATCCTGAAAAAAGAAAACATTTAAAAATTTTTCACATAGACTTCTTTAAAATGTTCTTTTCCTGTGTCTTTACTTTTCTCCTGTAAAGCATGAATCATTACAGATGTCTTAGAATCCAGGCCAGGATTTCCCCACATGACTTATCAAACTTTGCATCACTGAAAGCAAGCAACAATGGTTCCTTTGTCCTTTTTAAAGAAACAGATAAGTTTCCAGAACAAGGAATATTTGAAGATTTTATTATAAATTCAGAAAATTTTATAGCTGCTCTAAGAGTGACCTAGCCTAGGTCCCAACCAGCATCTTCATTTCCTTAGTAAAAGGAGACAGAGAGTTAGCAGCTTTGACCTTATTTGTGCTTATTTTATCTGTGTGCTTTGAGGCTCTTAGATTGAAGTCATCATCCTTTGGAAATGGATATCAGACTCTGAAGGTCATCAATGATATCTGTTCAACAATAGCAGGAGAGTAAGTTTATGGACATTTCTTAAATATGTTTGCTCAGACCTACAAATAAGAATTTTAGATATTGGTGAGAATGGGCTTCTGTGTGTTTTTTGACTTGGGTTTTTCACTGACAACCTGAGTTTTCACTAGATGACAAGTGAAGGCAAGTTCAGTATTAATACATGCTTTTTATGTTTGTTTACCAGATGCCTGTCTGATCCCACTTAGCTTAATACATTATGCTAATATTTTATGGGTAACTTTTTTCTTTTTAACTGAAGGGCTATAGAAGAGCTGAGTTAGGGAACACATTTTTGAGATGCTTTGCATATATTGTATGGTGCCTCTTGGGTAATAGTATAACTGGACATTATTATCCTAGAGTAGTTTGATCCTGAATCTTTTCAAAGCACTGGGATGATAAAGCATTGTCTACACACTCTTTTCTGTGCTGGCTTAGAAGCTTACAAAGTTGACATATTCTTTACTATAGACTTCACAAACAATATAAAGGCAATGAATGGGAATTTGCATTTTTATGTTGTTAGTTCTACATACACTGATATACACATGCATAGAAAATACTCAAGACACCTTTCTCTCTGACCCATGTAAAGAAAAGCACAGGTATATACTGTCAAAAAGAATCAGAAATGAATTAGTTAGATTAACTCATGGCTAAAGTAGTAGAGAGAAAGACAATAAGCAGAAGCCTAGCTGTTGTTTATTGAGTACTAACAGAGACTTTGTCCAGTGTTGAGCCAGACATTAGAGAAGACATGCTTTTCTGCTCAGTGGCCTTATCGTTTCAATGTAAGCACACAGTGTAACATCTTGTCTAACGTAGTTTGGGCTATCTTAGATCTAGAATAATAGATCACCTAAGATTCAGATCATTTTAATTAGGATGTTGGCAGATTGAAATGGAATGGAGTTCTCCATGCAAGCAAATGAGTAGTAAATGCTTTACCAATTCCACCTCTTCTGTTCAGAATTCTTCGTAAAGCCAGTATCCAATCCTGTTCCTTTCCTACTGAATATATATATATATAAAATCATTATGCTGATTTGCAGTACCTAGGGAGAGCTTTTCTTCCACTGTGGAATTTTCAATAATCTTTTTGTTGTTGTTATCAGAAGGGCAGATTTTCTTCAAAAGTATTTTTGAAAGACGAAAACAAAAATGAGTTACTTGTTTGAAGATGTGATTACTCAGTTTGTGACAGAATCAAGTAAAAATGGTTCTCTAATATCTTTGAAAGACTTGAATTTGTATATTATCAGATATATGGGTGGATCTACCCACAAAAAGTAAAAGTACTTAGTAGGTCAAGGATAGTTAGTGGTCAACCCTACCATGGTCTACATGGTGTATAAAAGCATAGGTTTATGTTTTCTTCACATTGTACTCCCATTGCTGGTGTCCTTGATGATGGAAACATTTTGCTAATGAAGGAATTGGAGGTGAAAATCTTTGGTCTCTGATCAACACAGGGAAATGTCATTGAGGTGAATAAGTAGGTTTTTTTTTCCTTATTTTTGTTTAAGTGTGTCTGATCTCTGATTATATAATATATAGAATTACAAAAACTTGTGGCATGAGATACAAACAGATTCATGCAAAGAAGCCATCTTTTATTAGCAGAACTCATGTTTTATATTCACCCTTTCTATTTTAATGATAACATAGTAAATACATCAGAGGGATTTTTGATACATAATAGATGTCAAATTTAAAAAATCTAAGAATTTAAAGCAAAAAAAGAGGTCAAGATACAGAATTACTTCTAAAAATGACTTAAAATTAGTGAGTAAATTCTTTGAAAGCATGAAACAATTACCTTGGTGTGTGATTTACACTTTTTCCTGGAATGTGTTGTTTTTGGCAGGGGCTTGGGCTAAACCAGGGAGAGCACTGCCTGCTAAAGGGATTACTTTGTTCTGGCTCTTGTGTTTATTGAGTCACCTAGGACTTCTTATAAATTGGCAGTTTTCAAATGTACACACACCTGCACTCAACACCCTGAATACTCCAAACACTTGTTTAGGTGTTCTCACACCTGGATTATCTCATCTATCCGGTGAAGTCAAGAGGTATGGAGATGTCCACATTTTGTTTTATCCTTCTCTTTAGATTTCTCTTGGAATATGGCCATTTATGTAGTTGCAACACTACCAGAGACAGAGATATTTTTCCAAGGTTCTGGAGTGCTCTTCTCCATCAAGTCCAGAACATTCCCAGTGTTACCTTGCATTGTGCCTAAATGAAGGTTAATGTTTCTCAGGAAATAGATTGCAGGTCCTGTTTGGCCAAAGCTCGTGGCCCCATCTTACTATGGCTTCTAGGCCACTTTGCAGTGAGTTGGAAGAGTGGCTTCTCATCCTTATACTCTCTTGCGCTGCAGAGGTCAACAGTTTTTAGTGTTGCCCTCACAGGTCTAAACCATGCCTCACTGAGTGAGAAGGGGGAGAAGGAAAAAAGAAGCCCAAGGAAGAGACTGAAACAATGAAAAGAGGAAAAGAAAAGTGAGAAGGAACAAGAGGAGAAAGATAAAAGAACAACGTATATATCTCATGAAAGGTGGTAGAAACTCAATGCCCTTGCCTCACCTGTCGCTTAGAGGTCTTTATTCCACAGGCTACTCAAATGAGTTTCTTAAATGTTAGTGTTTTCATGCGTTTCTATCCCTTTTATTCATTCCTTTCTCTAGCTTTGGAAATTAAACCCAGAAAAACTTTCTTTCTTTTGACATCTTAGATATTTTTGTATAAGCTGTGTGTGGGGGGGGGAGGGGTTATATAACATTTTTAGTAATAGGGTTAGCAGTTACAACAGACTTACTGAAGCCTAGGTTTGTGTTAAGGCTTTAAACTGAACATTCTTCTCAAAATTTCTAGCAGTCCTAACTCTTAAAGTTTTCCACTTTCCTGATGAAAAAACTGAGGTTCCAAACATATTACATAATCATGTTTATTGAGTCAGTCTTCTTAGAAACTATCCATAACAGGATAAAGGCCAAATTCCTTAAGCTCATTTGATTCCAACTTCATAGTCAATATTCATGTCAAGGATTCGTTTCCTATATCTTCTGGTTTCATCTTTCAAATATGTTTTCCTTTTCTTTTCTCTTTGATTTTACTGATTTTTTCTCGTTCTCTGTATTCTGTTCTTATCCACCTTTAGTATTAATAAATAGTGAATAAACAGCTTTGAAGAAGATGATAATCAGCTCTTTTAGTACAATGACCTTGATGTTCAATTAATAAGAATATCTGGTCCTCTAACCTGGATAAAGATATTCATATGACCTCCCCAGGTTATTCCAAAGTACAAACAGAGTTGAGAATAATGATTTGAAAATAGGAGAAGCCTAAAAATCATCTATGTGGCTATGTATAACAGTTGAAAATGCAAGCCCGAAGCTTGGAGTAGTCAATGTTAAGGGTTTGGCAATCCAAATCAAAATAATGGCTGTAGCTTTGAAAGTTGATACTGACAAGTAAGAGACTATTTTGTGAAAATAAAGCAGAGGTAAATAGAATCTCGAGGAATGCCTAGGATAAGTGAGAGCAGGGATGCCATGCTAAAACTGGGGATTAAGTGAGAGTCAACAAGTTCAACAATGAAACTCCCAGCCCCTACAGGCCAGAATGCTGGCAGCCAGTAGCAATACAGGTCAAAGAAATTTTCATGGGGTAGGGGTGAACTTAGTATGTATGTACTAAAGAACAGGACTAGTAAAATAAAGACAGTTGAAGGTGATAGTTTTAAGAAAATATCAAGTGGAAAATATCAAGTGGAAAATTCTAGAAATAACCAATTCATAAAAATTTACTTGTATACTATTCTGAGTAGCATGGTGAAATCTCTAACTGTTCTGCTTTGTCCCCACCAGGACATGAATCACCCCTTTGTCCAGCATATCTACAGCATATACTGGTCCATTAGTTAAGTAGTAGCCATCTCCATTATCAGATTGACTGTCACTGTATCACTGTTCTTATAGCAACCCTTATTTTACTTAATAATAGACCTAAAGCACAAGAGTAGTGATATTGGCAGTTCACATATGCTAAAGAAAAGTCGTAAAGTGGTTTAAGTATCATTTCATATCATCACGGTAAGAAAGTTGAATACAGTACAATAAAATACTTTAAAAGAAAGAGACAGGGGCTGGAGCAGTGGCTGGGTGGTTACGGCACTTGCCTGGCATTGTGCAAGTACACGGGTTTGAATCCCAGCACCATGTACGCAACTAAGTATTGGAGCAATAAAAGCCATATAAAAGTCTCTCACTCTCTCTCTCTCTCTCTCTCTCCCTCTCTCTCTTACTGTCCTTCTCTCTTTAAAAAAAAAAGAGAGACAATGTTCACATAACTTTTATTATAGTAAATTGTTACAGTTGTCCTGTTTTATTATTTATTTATTGCAGGGCTTGGGATTAAACCCAAGGCCTCACACATGATAGACAAGTGCTCTAACTCTAAGCTACACCCCCTACCCCTATTATTAATCTCTTATTGTTCTTAATTTATAAATTAAACTTTATCATAAGAATGTGCATATAGAAAAAAGCAGAATATGTAGGGTTTGGTACTATCTGTGGTTTTAGGGATCCACTAGAGGTCTTGAGATATATCTGCCATGGATGGGGAAGCACTATTTAATGATCTAGATTATGAAGAGGAAGTGAATGAGGTGGAACACTGAGTTTCTAGAAAAGAATATGTATCACCTGAGTTAGAGAAAGAAGGAATGTTGGTGATAAGCTCAGTAAAGATAGAAGGAAGTAAAAGGGTTTAGAATAAAGTCAAACTGCATGTGATTAGTCAGTGAGGAAATTATTTGAATAGAGGAAGGGTTGAGGGTGAGGACCGACTGGTGAGTAGGGTAGGTTTCATCCCACCCTCTCAAATGAAATTTCCTACAATATCTATTCATTATATTTGTTTATACCATACATTTGGTGATTAACCACAAGCAGTCTTGTAACACCATTTCCATTTTTGTCTTAGAATTCCATGTATATCTTTGTAGTTGAGACTGCAAGCTCCTTGTTGTAGCAACTACATTCTAAACATACTCATTTTACTCACTTGTTACATTATTTCAGCTTTAAGTATATTTGATTTTATTTGGCTAATATATATTATGCTTTTGAAAACAAAAGATAGAACCTCACTTCGACTTCTCCTCTCATGATGTGTTATCTTAGCTACATAAATAATGGTATAATTCCATCCTATTATCTTCTTTTTCTTTCTACACTTTTCTCTCACTTCCTTGGCCTCTTGCCTTTTATTCTACATGAAATAAGTTTATTAAAAACCTCTAGAAGAGCAATTTAACCTAGTTTTCCCTTAATAACTAGTAACAGACTATAAAAAGATAAAATTATTATTATTATTAAACTTCTTTGAGCCAGATCTAGTTGGTTAATTGCTTTAATAGATTGTCGGGGATTTTCAAGTCTTTGTTTAAAGGGGCTTGCTGAAGGATATACTTCTGAGTGGCTTCTTTGAAAAAACCTAAAGCATCTAAAATGACTTAGTAGCTGGCCAGCACACTGGTTGATGAGATTTGTAGTCTTTGCTGGAAAGCTCTCTAACAAGATTAGGTGAGATTGAACCTGAAAAGGTAAAGGTCTCTAAATTGACATAAATTCAAAGGGCAGAACTAGATCATACCACTATTTAAATGTCTAACGAAGTCTAATCTCTGACATATTATATTTGGTCCACTGTAATCTGTGTACATACACATTCTTCTAGTAAATGATGGATGAGGTTTAGCTGACATAACATAGTTTATACTCTTCTAGACCTTTATAAGAAATATAAGGTTGGGGAGCTCTGCTGTGAAAATGACCTGGATCACTTCTCTGGAGCATAGTCTCTATAAACACACACACACAAAAAAAACAAATACTCTTGGATTTTTTTTAAGCCAGTTTGTTTGAATTTATCTCTGCTGTCTTTGATTTAATACCTCATGTATATACTTATACTATCATGTAGGTAGGAAAAATACTAAATTTTACTAGATAGATCTGGCTAAAACCAGTAAAACTACTCACTTACTCTTTCTTTCTTTTTTCTTTAGGAAGAGAGACAGAGAGAAAGGGAGAGAGCGGGTAAGAGAGAGGGATAAAGAATCAGTTTTATTTAGTCCTTCATGTACTTCACTGCTCCAACACTTCGTTGTGTACATGGTGCTAGGGTTTGAACCTGCATCCTTGTGCATGCCAGGCAAGCACTGTAACTGCTGAGCCATTGCTCCAGCCCCAAACCATTCATTTCTAATGGAAGTTTTTGGTCTAGTTATGAGATAAGAAAAGGAACTAACTAAGTTTCATCAACATATTTAAACTTGCATCAATTATTTGAATCTTCTGAAGGTCATCCATAACTTCAGGGCAATGCATTTTGAATTATGAAGAATTTTTAAAAACTCTTTTCTGTCTCATCCCTTTTCTCCTTTTCAGCCCCTTATCCCCAAAACATTTATTTCATTTCTGTTTGAAAATAAACTAATAATAGCATGATGTAAACTTGTGACTCTGATGGTAAGCAGACTTACCAGCAATCACTGCTAATAACTGTGGTAGGGTAATGCCAGCCAGCTTAACGAGGTGGAATTTCCCCATTACTCAAGACTAGGTGTTCTAGAACCTGGCTTGTTGTGCACTTAGCAAATGCCTTTACACTGATTCTCCTTTTTTGATCATACATTCTTCTTCCTCAGGACAAACTATTTTAAGAACTAAGTATGTTTAAAAAGGCAGCTTTCTGGGTTACACTATTTATTCTCATTAATGAAATTATGTCACAATGTTTTATTTCTCTCAAGTAAATTAGACTAATATGACTGGAAGAACACAAAATGTATTTTTCAGAATTCTTTGAATAGTACTTCTGTTAGTTTCTGTTGCATTTTAGAAGAAATGGAACCATGTCATTTCCTAACAAGTGAGCACTTGGTAGCTATTACTGTTAATCTGTGATTGGAAATTGCCCCTCTTTTTTTTTTTTTTTTTTGGTTGAAGGTTAAGAATTATTAACTGTGATACAGGACAAAGAGAACAGTGATATAAACAAAGATATCTCTGAATAAGGCAAATTTGAATGTTTTTCTTCCTTTGTAATTACTTTTATTCCCCAATTGTTTAGTAGTTTTCAATTGCATTCTTCCTTTAGACTTTGGACAAATTGTATCTTCTATCACTACTTGCAGTTTCTTTTAGTCTCAGTTGTTCATAAAAAGCTTAACAACTATTCTCCATTGGCTAATACACAAAAGGAAAATCAGGTAAAAGAGTTTGAAGATAGAATCTCTTTGGAAATTGTGAATTTTAAGCACATGTTCTTTCACAACAGCCTTCTGTCAATGAATGCTTTGAAATAGAAGCTCTTGTTTTGTGTACTTTTCCAAGGCAATCAATAGTTCTTTCTTCCCATAAATGGTAAAATTGGATATTAGGAAGTATAGGCACACTTCCCCTCATAAAAGGGAAATGGATTGGTGATGTTGCACTAATGATATAACCGTCAACAGCAGCATCAAATGATGCGTATTAAGCTTAATATAGCAGTCATTGTGGACTGCCTACCCAGTAGCTATTTTTCTCTTCCTTTTTCTTATTTTGTGTACATAGCTGCCCTCCTCTTTCATACGGTGCTGTTGAGGTGAGGTGGACCTTATTGCTCAGCTAGCGGGTGTATGAATCATGGCTACTCCACAGGCAACCTTAAGAGTCCCTTTGCTAGTAGTTGGTTTAGCCATAGTCAGTTGATGCACTTCTGGCCAGTGAGATAGCAAGAGAAATCTTTGTGGGTTTGGGGAAGATTTTCTTTCTCACAGAAAGAGAAAAACAGTAAGAAAGGATTTTCTTTCAAACTCTAGATACTTTCAAAAGGACAGAAGTCAAGCTGCCACAGCCATTTTGTCTCTATGAATAGAGCTAACTGGAGAACCCACGCTTATATGCCAGGGATGGTAGAGGGGAATAATGGTTTTTTTATATTAGCTAACTTAATCAACCCTGGAGGTATCCTACCTTCAACATATTTTATTTCCTCTTTCTTTTAACTTTCTATTTGTTGGAATTTTCTATTGTTGAGGATAGAATAAACAACAAATTTAATGTCAATAAAGTATTACAAACTCTAGTATTATACAATTTAAATATTTTTCTACCTGTTACATCTCAAAATACTTTATTTATTTAATATACATGACATAATTGTAAAAGCATGAAATATAACTTTCTCAGATTCAGTCCCTAATACTTCCCCTTCCCCTCCCTTTCTCCCACTCCCTGTTCTTTCTGTTGTCATGAACATCTAATCAATGATATAATTATAAAAGTATGGAATATAACTTATTTCATTTCCATCCCCAGTATCTCCCTAGTTCTCTTCCATCTACTCTACTGATCAAAGTTCTTCCTTTTACTTTTGTGCCACTGCTAAACCATCACTTTGCTTTGAACCTCTTCTAACTTATTGCTGCATGGTGCCTTTAGCCACAGTTATTCTTCTGAAATAATTCTCATCAGTGTTCATTCATGGCTATTTGTCTCTGAGCCTCAGTATCATAATCTATAAATACATCATTTGATCTTGGTTGGTAGTTTTCAATTAAAATTATTATCTAATATCACTTTTTTTCTAACCAAATCTTACTCATAACTCCCACACATAAAACAAACCAAAGTAGAACTTGTCATTTGAGTCAGAACCTGAGCTGTGCCCCTTGCTTGCTACCCCCTAGACCTTTTTTGACTCTCGGTCCCCAATCTCTACAAAGCTCACTAGTTCCACAGAACATCATTCTAAACTAATTTCCAAATTTAAACTTCCTGTTAGTTCTTTCCTGCCTCTTTTCCATTTGTACTGAAATTCTCCTCCTCAGAATCCTTCAGTGTGGCTTTCCATTGCTTACCTTTAAAGTTCCTCCATTTCTAGCCCTTTTTTTTTAAATCTTGTTTTCCTTTCCTATAGCCACCTGGGGTCACTTCTAGTTTCTCAAACTGCCCCATTTGTCCATTTTTTTCCTATCCTCTTCTCATCAGCTTCCTGTATTTTTGCCCGTCTACACCTATTCAATCTTCTCCATTACCATGAAATATACCAACTCTCTCCCACTTAACACCTGTATATGTCAAAATGACTCAATTTTTCAGTGTTCTTATAGCATTTATACCTCAATTATAGCAATATCACATTCTCTTTTTATTTTATATTAAAGATATTCCTCAGGTTTCGTGCTGTCTGAAGGTAGGGAACTATTTCATGTTCATTGTTCTGTACACTGTAATACTCAGCTTATTATATCCCTCAGAGATTGTTCTACAAAAATGCTTATTGAGTGAACAACGAATTCACCGCAGAAATCAAAACCCTTAAAGTATATGGCCATTCTTTTCAGTCCTTTAATATTTGTATCAGCTTTGTAAGCTGATCTGTTTTTCTCTGACGTTACATAGAATTAAATTGACTTAATTGATTAAATTTAATTGATATGGTGGAATACAGTCCAATTCTATAAACTAAGGGGAAATATTTTTTAGCGCAAAATATTCTATAATTTACCATTGCACAGTTAAAAAATAAAAAGTAAAACAAGGCATCACTATGTCCATACCTGGGAATCTGGGTTTTTAAAACATTTTAAATGTAACTGCATTTATTAGTTAGTTAGCTTGCTGATGTCCTAGACATACCAGCTATGAATCAATGATAAGTGTGGGCGGTTGTACTACTACATTAATTTTTTTTAAGAGAGAGGGGAAAATGAGAGAGAGAGAGACAGAGAGAATAAATTTTATTTAGTTTTTCATGTGGCTTTCATTGCTCTGACACTTTGTTGTGTATGTAGTGCTAAGGTTTGAACTCATATCCTCACACATGCCAAGCAAGCACTGTAACTGCTGAGCCACTGCTCCAGCCCCTATTATATTAGTTTTAAAAATTTAATTTTCATTTAAATACTTGTTACTGAGTTCCCAGTGGGAATAGTAAAATGTGCAATTTCAATAAAGCATATTTTGTATATAATTGTTTCCTATAATCTCTGTAAGATTATCATTCCTCAGTAGAATGTGTGAGAATTGTATCACGTTTAATAAAAGTACCTAACGTTGATGAAGGAAAGAAACACTATTGTGCAACTATTTAGTTTCTACTATTTCATTTTAGTTACCTAATACTGTAAGAGAAATACATCATATGCTATAGTAGTGATGATATGATTGATATGCTTTGTAGGTAAAAAAAAATTAAATGTAATATTTTTCTCAAGACCAATGTTATGAGTTGTTTTAATTGGAAAGGAACTGACTTTGAGAGTAGAATTAATGATAGAGACAAATAATCATAATTTTGGAGCTAGAAAAATGTGAGCTTCAAATGAAGTCTGTATATCCTTAAACTATAAGCAAATGGATTGTGCTAACCCTAGGGATAAACAAGTCAGAGAACCCCTTCTCTGTACCTGTCTCATCATCCACAAATGAGAAGTGGTAATGCTATATCCCTTCCTCACAAAACTGGTGAAGAGAGTAGAATGTATGAAAATATTAAATTTGGTTTTATATATATAAATATTAAAGTTGGTTGAATACTTCATCCATGACTCAGATGATCAGAGATGTTCTGAACATTCCTAAACTCCTGTGGTTATGGTCAGGGTAGGAGTCTGACTCCCTGTTCTCATGCAGTGTTGGATAGTGAGCTGGGCCAGTAGTCTGGGCTACAGTGAGAGGCTTTGAATGGGTCATGGTGTGAAGGAGAATCACAGCATCTAGGGAAAAGGTAAGTATGAGAACCAAAGGTACAGTCTGAGGAGAAAACAGTCTATAACAGGAGGCAAAGGAAAAGAGTGTGAAAAGGAAAACTAGAAGTAGAATCTGGAGAGAACCACTCACAGGGCGCCAATGTTCAGAGCCAAACGCTTCATGGTAGGACCTAGGGTGGTGCTGGTGGTGGTAGTAGTAGTAAGAATAGTTAGGAAGCCACAGATGTCAGTCCTAGAACAGGCTGTGCCTTTTGCACACCATCCAGTGATTCCCAGTATCCCTCTTCAGTGCACAAATACTGGTCCACAGATATTTTTTAAGCTTCAGCATTATATCCTAAGGTGACTAGATCTTGAGATTTAAAAGGCACAGGATCTGAGCTCTCAAAATATGATTTGAATGTTTGTTTTTATTGTTATTAGAAATTATTATGATAATACCTTGTCAAGGATCTTTGATATTAAGACTTTATTAATATGTTTAGAGATCTACAGTACACTGCTTCTATGATGAGTTATTATTCTTGTTAGCTCTGATATTCATTGAGTAACATCTGAAACATGATGGTTGGCTAGTTAATATTTACTTTGTTGCCAATCCCTTTCCACATCCACCACCCACTAGTCCTTGACCATTAATTCTGTCCTCATTTTAAAGCAGGAAAGGAAATAGGTCACCTAAAATAAGTATAGTTAGGGAAAGTCTCTGGCTTTTGTGGCCATGTCCATAGAAGCTTCAGTAAATTCTTTCTGCAAAGTATATGAGGCTTGCTCCTTAACAACCAGTGATGCCTCTGTGGGGTCAATTCCTAGAGAGAGATCAGTGACTTATGTTGTGGATGAAGTAGACTAAAAAGAGGGTGAAAAAAGAAAGCCTTTTCTAAGTAGCTTTACTTATTTCAGCATATAATGGAGAGGCCTTTAAACTGCCAGTGTGTAAAGCAGTGTTTCCTGTCCTACAAATTTCCATATCTTTATCTAAGAAACCCCAAGTCCTAAGTGGACTCCACTGTCTGCATCTGACTGCTCCGACTGTGTTAATCATTATCTGCTTATAAAAGCAGAAACCCTGGGGGATTAGCGCTTGGCAGAGCCAGTAAATTGGTTGGTTTGTGGAAAATTTGGGGAGAAGAGAGTATAGTGAATTAACAGTGAGTAGAAGAGAGTAGAAAAGTGAATTAACAGTGACAACCTGTAAAAGTGGTGCTAAAAATGCTGAGGAATGACCTCCTATCTAATTGTATTGTTATTTTGAATAAAAGAGCTTGGTAAGTACAAATTTATTTTCAGTGGTAGTAAGAAGCTGTTCATCTAGTTCAGAATGGAAAGCAAGTCTTTGGATTTATGAGTTCAGGGTCCCACACAACTGCAGACAACATCAGAAGACACTTGCTGTATTAGATGGTCATAAATGATGACAAAGCATAGGACTAATAGAACAGATAAAAATATGCTGTTCAAGAAAAATAGTCTCCTTTTCATACAACATATGACATTCCTGCATCTTCCATGATATAATGGCCTTATTAACAGAAAAGAAATGAAAAATAAGGAATCAGCATGGTTGTTACCTGAGCCCATCATAACATTTTAAATTGCTTAAAGTTGCAATCTCCTAAAAAGCAATTACACTTGTTGAGTGGCTCTTTTGACTACTTGACAAGATCTGTAATTTGAAAGCTTCAGGACTTAATTCTTACAAAATTTTATTTCAGATTTCCTATGTAAAATGGTCATAGAAATCCATATAAAGCAGAAAAATATGAGACAATTAAGGCCAGAAAAAATAAGCAGGGAAAAATAAGAAAACGTACCTCTTTCCCTGTTTCATAAAACTGTGGTAGAGTACTAAGTAAGACAAACAACCTTATAATTAGAAAGAAAATTATGAGAAGTTATTTTTATACTAAAAAATCACATTAATGGCTTTGTCTGCAGCACAGTTATTACCAATTGCCATTAACTTGTTGGCACAAACAAGCTTAAAATTTATTTCATATTCTGTAGTCCTAATAATTTTTTTGAAAAAGTGTGGCATTTGGATTGTGTAATTAAAACAAGTAGAACAATAAGCATATATTTATGAAGGGTTTGTGTATGTATTTATTTTAAGTTAGATAATTTTTAGTGATTTTGTGAGTCATACAGTGACTAATTAAAATAAATTTAAATTCAAATATTAACATTTCAATTTCCAGTTTGGTGAACATAAACAAATTATTATAAGTTTGTTTTCAATTCCTGCAAAACATATTAAAATTAACTTTTCCTCAATTTAAGTAATGTGTATAACTAAACTTCTTTCCTACTGTGAAACAGTTTCATTTATTGCTATTTGTAAACTGCCTAGGATAGGTGCAGAGTGGATTGGGCTCAAAACTCCTTGAACAGTTTCTTTTGAAATAACACTACATACGTTAAGCTCAATTACACATCCAAACAGCCACAGCTCACTTTTGGTAATTTATTCATTGATTTAACATAGTACCCAGAAGAGCCATGCCTGCTGTCATTTTTGTAATATATTATGTTTTAAATATACTCATGCTCACCCATGCACACCATTAAGGTGTGCATAAACCTGTGTTTTTCTCTCTTGACAGCTATAAATGTTTGTTATTATTACACAAAACATATGTTCATGTTGTTTTTGTCTAAATTATTCTATCTGGGGCTATAAAGTTTTAATGTTATTAGTTGCCCTTAGAATTTTAATGTTTCACTGCTGTAACCTTCTTAGGATTTCTGTGCAATTAAATAGAAACTATTTCACTGCAGCCTGGAAGAACAATATATTTTATACAAATAAAAAAAAAAACAAACCTCTTGCTCCATTTTTTTTCAGTATGGCAAAATGTTTGCTTGACAGTTTTAATTTTGGTCTATGAAAATCTCACCTGTGGTCATACCTGAGGTCTCATTTGATGATGCTTGTAGAACATTGCTTTTCCTGCTCTTGGCATCTGCTGGAAAAATATGAGTAAAACATCATTTTGACCAAGGGATAATATTTGAGACAGTTGTCTTCCAGGGTTATTCTAGGCTCTGTTTTGGTGACTCTGCTTTGGCTTGGCTTTTGTCTAATACACACAGAGACCAATTGCGATTAAACGGGAAGCACACTCTAGTGGCTATGTGTCTAACTTGGTTTGTTTCCCAAGCTTGGTTTAGGGTGATTTTACTTACAAATCAGTGGGAACAGTAGCATCTGGTAGAGACACGCACGTGTGTTTTGTCTCATCTCCTTTTCATATCCGCTGCTAAACTTGGTCTAGGCTTCATCATTCCAGTTTCTAGCTAAGGGCTGCAAATTTATTTAGAAATGTAATTTCCCACAGGTATTGTGAATAATTTTTATTTTAAAGATGAACTTCTAAGGTTACCCTAGCTTGTTTACTATAATATGACGATCAATGTTGACAGCGTCCACCCTACCCCAGTGGTCTTCCTGCACTCAGTGCCAGGGCTGTGTGTAAGTCTTCTAATTGACTCCTAGCTTCAACTTCCATACACTGATAACTCTATTTCTGTTACCATACTCTTAAAATACATGTTGGATCACACCAAACTCCAGTCCAAAATCCTTGCCAGTGAGTAAAACCCAAACTCCCTAACGAGGTATTCAGAATATTTCTTGGTTCAGCACCAAATCATCTCTCCAGGCTTCTTGGCCCTTACTTCTATTGCATGGCCTATACCTGAGCCCAAAGGACTCCTCAACACTTCTGCCTCACACTTGGCTATAGGACCAAGTTGGCTTTTGCCCACCTGTGCTTTTCCCTCACAGTGGGTGTTTTGCTCCACTATCTGTCTGTTTAGCCTCTATGTTTTCAAAATCCAACTCAAATACTGCATTGTCCATTTAGCTCTTCCTAACTTACCTTTAGACAGAATTAATCACATCTATTACATTCCTTTAGCATGTTGTTTCTGTGTGGTTCCTCACATATTTCATTTGGTCTTATATTATTCGCTAGATTATAAACTCCTCTAGGGCAGGAACCATAACCCTTTCATTTTTGTTTTTGTACTAATACCTTGACAGTGTGTAATAGGTACTGCTTTATTGGTGGATGAATGATCAATATTTCTTTTGTGTTATTTCCTTTTTTAACCACAAAGTAATTGGGAAACACTGAACTATAGGAAATGGGAAACACTGAACTATTAGGCTAGTATCAACTCAATTTCCCTGCTTTTGTTCAGGCTTCAGGGGTGTGGATACAGAGCTGAACTTATCTGACAGACTTATAGAAAAAGAGATCATATAATCTCCTCAGAGCAACATGTTATGTTAGTGCAAAATCCTTGTTAATAAATTCTTTTACTTACATCTCAAAGTTTCATTAAATGCTAGTTCATCTTATATATGTCCTCAGAGGAATCAAAGATTATCTTGCCTTCATTCTTTGAATAATCTCCTGCTGAAGTAAAAACTCAATATCAAAACCACAGAAATGAAAGAAATGAACTTTGAACTAGGGGTATCTCAAAGTATAAGCATTGCTTAACTTCCATTGTGGCCCAATTTGACTTGTAAGAAAACTAGTCTTTAATTAATATTTGGTATTATGTCACTTTAATTGTGAGCTTGAACTACCACAAAAATTGAAATTACTTCTACCGCTTAATGTGATCATTATAAAATTTCAAAGCATCACAAGGAGTTTATTCTTTTTCCTTAAACAGTCCTCCCAATTGACTTACATTATGGAGTAAGATTTCTCAGGAATTGAGCCTACTAAGTCATTATTTTACTGGGTTAGTGTACCTTCCCTTTCTTCGTGGCACTACCCTCAATTAATGGCATTCTCCAGGGAAGGAAAACAGGAATTAAGGTCTTAAAGGATTTATAAAGTCTCTCCTGTTAAAAATCACCTATTTGGGGCTGGAGCGGTGGCTTAGTGGTTTTGGCACTTGCCCGGCATACGCGAGTACATGAGTTCAAACCCCAGTACCATGTACACAGTGATGTCTCAGAGCAACAAAATCCATATGAAAAACGAAATAAAAACTGTATTTTTCTTTCTGTCTCTCTCTCTTTCTCACTGTCCCTCTTTCTTACAAAAAAAAAATCACCTATTTGGACCTTTCTTCTTTTTGTCTCTCATACTACTGAGTAACACCATACACAAAGCCTAGTTAGAAGGAGACCTAGAATGCCGCCATTAACTTCCTTTTTAAGTCTTCTTTTTTTCTTCTTTACAGTGATCTCAAATGGTGAAGATTAAGGTCTTTATTTTATTTTATTTTTTTAAAGAGAGAAGGACAGTGAGAGATACAGAGAGAATCAATTTTTATTGAGTTTTTCATATGGCTTTCATTGTTCTGACACTTAGGTGTGTACATGGGTGCTGGGGTTCAAACCCATGTACTTGTGCATGCCGGGCAAGCACCCGCCATAACTGCTGAGCCACCAGTCCAGCCTAAGATTAAGGCCTTTAATAGGCATCAGTCACTGCTCAGAAATAGCAGACTTACCTAATTTACACCTTTTTAATTATTTTTAAAATTTTTGCGAATTATATGGTGAACTTTCACAGGGAAGAGGGAGGGGGTGAGTTTGAACCCTGAGCACTTTTCATTTTTAAAAATGGAAAAATCTATAGTGGGAAACTGCAACGTTTGTTAACGGAGATAACAGAATGGTAAGTCAATGTACTTAGTTACACAATCATCTCCCATAGAGTGCTTATTACTGCTAAATAATTGTCTGTGTTGCCAGATTTCTCAGTGAGGAAAGAGTCAAAGTGGTCAGTTATCTTGTGGTAATGACCATAGCGGTCATTAAAAGGTGTTAATGCTATTACGAATAGAAATTTAACTTTTTATTGAAGTTTTTATTTAAATGATATTAACTTCAATTCAACTTTTAATTGAGGTGCAACCATCCAAATTCTATAGTCGGGCACCAGGAAGTAATGAACATAAAATTACATGTTCTTCTGATAGGTTGATGGGTCGTTATTAGAATTTCAAGGGCCTCCACAGAGCAGTTATTAGACACAAAATCTGAAGTCTTCTATTAGAATTAGGGCTGGGTGAATGATTCCAAGAAATATTTTAACCTGGACCACTGAAAGGCAAAAAGAAAAGAGGAAAAATAAAGCATTTTTTTTTTGCTTTAATTTTTAAGTTTTTAAGGCAAAAGGACTCATTTATATGGCAAGGTTTAGAAAAATTTGTCATGCTTTTAGATACAATATAATATTCTTGTTTTCACCCTTTTCTTCCTTCCTCTCTAACTAAATGGGAATAGAAAACATTAAAAAAATAAGAATTTTTTTCTTTTCCACTAAATTTTAAGGAAGATTATTTCTCTTGAGAATTTAATATATCTGTGTGCCACCGGTTCTATGAGGGTATCAGTATCTGTGAGAAACATAATGAAACAAAAACTTTTTTATTAAAATTGTTAAGTTAAACCATCAGAAATGAAAGTTAATGGAAGGATTTCACCATTCATGACTTACAAATGTACTGTTTTCTAAATAAAAGCATGTAGCTACCTGCAGTTCAAATCTCAAGAAGTGGGAAGGATATGTGGTTTGTGGAGGGAATTTTCTATTACTACTTCTCTAGAAACAAAAGAGACATAAGACAATTTCAAGGTTTATAATTTGGGTCTTTGAGCCAAAAAGGAAGGAGTTATGGGTAGTGAACAATTTCATAAAAAAATCGTTCATTCCCAAAACCCTTTGTTTCTTTGTAATCATAAACTCTATGAAGATTTGGTGTTAAGTTGGTTGACTGCCATGTGCAGCAAAAAAAAAAAAAAAAAAAGTTACAGGAATTGATAATGGGCTTTTTTCCTTTGAAAAAGGATTTAAGCTATTTTACATTTTTGGGAGATAGCCAGCATTTTGTCATTTAGACATGTCACATTACTATGAAAATATCATGCATCATAGCATAGCACAACAATGTGATTTGCCGAATGCTAGTTTTAGAAAAAGAGAGAGAAACAAGAGAAAAGGAAAGAAAAAAGGCAACCATTCAGATTTTTTTTAACCTCAAGAATCTGAGGAAATAAGCACTTAAGTTAGTCCAACATCTCTGGATGCCAGTTGTAAATTGAACCTCTTTGGTATATGTGAGAGGACAATCCCAAGCTTTATTTCTAATAAGAGAATATGTATATAATATTATGACATGTTTCAGGGCAGCTGGTTGCATATGAGCATCTATCTGACAGGAAGCCAGAAAGACTACAATACAGTTTTTAAACATAATTCAGTACTGAAGTGTGACTTGAAATAGTATCTTTTGCAAGACTGTTAATACTCTCCAATCATTACTTGACTAACCAAAGTATTAATTTGAAATTATCTTGATGTATCTGTTTCCCAGTTGGACATTTGACCATTTCTGAATGATTCCTGGAAATGTGTTATTCTAGTATGTTGAACATTTGTATTATTATATACTAACTTAGGCTGCAGCCCTCAACTGCCTCTTCCTGTCCCCATTATCAAAGTTTGTCATAATTTAACATGGAAAAACTTTTATGAAGACCCCATCTCATTCTAAACTTGGGCTTTGAGAAAATTTTGTTTCATAGGTCCAGTTAATTTATCTCAATCTTTAAATTGAGATAGAGTTAGATCCCAGATGACAGTATAAGAACTTAGTGTATTGTTCAATATTTAGAAATTGGAAGATATTTTTTAACTATAAAAGCAGTATAATGGAAATTACCTCATGTTGCTATTGTGGAAAAAAAGCAATATAATGCATTACTTGTGGAATTTGATGAAAAACTTGTTAATGCAGTGAAGTTGGGTAGCAGCATTGATTTTATTTTCCAAGACTTTTTTTTGGTAATAATTTTTGCAATAGTTCAGGGAAAAAAAGGCAAGATATTTTTGAACCAGAGAGAAAATATTCCTATCAAAGCTGTTACTTGTTAGGACTTAAAAACAAGCAGTCACCTCAATATAAATGAAATTATTTCCTTATACATGAGCCTCTTGTATTTGTTGAAATCTGAGGTAAAAGGAAGGCCCTTCCACATATCATTTTTAAGTCAGTGTAACTGTATAACCCTTTATTATAACTAAAGCGTTGGTTAGTTTTTTTAATATTTTAAAATG
>PVKS010034814.1:0-20594 GCA_004027875.1 Aplodontia rufa
TCTGTATTCTAGTAGCCTGTACTTTGTCTTTTCTTTCTTTCTATTATTGCGTACTATTTGAAACATCATGAGGTAGGAGAAGTTTAAGAAAAACTGAGAATAGCGAATGATAGGAAAAGGTAGCAAGGTGATTCTTGCCTGGGGTGTCTGGTGGGAAATGGGAGAGGGGAATAAGTAACTCCCATAAAAAATGACCAGGTCCAGGGAGGGTCCCCTCAGTAGCATGTGTGTTTGATGGGCGTCTACTGGACTATTGTCTGTGTGCCACCCATGGGTCCCTTCTGAACAGCCATGGGGGAGCAGGCTGTTGGTATGGCCCATGGCATTGACATCGGCATTGGCATCGGCTGGACTAAGTGACATCAGCTGGACTAAGTGACATAGGCTGGACTTAGTGCTCAGCCCAGCACTAAGTGGGCTGAGCACTAAGGGGAGAGCCTGGTCCGTCTGTTCTCCTGCACCAGGAAAACCTTACAACTGCCATAATGTGTGAAGGTCCCTGCCTAGACAGAGCAAAGAACCACAGGAATGGCCTTCCAATAGCAGCCTTGACCACATCACAGTTTTACTGTGGTCTGTTCTCTGGAGTTCATCTGATGCATTGACAAGTTCCTACCTTCAGTAAGTTAAAGAGTTCGTGTTGGAAGAGTGTAGATTGAGAATGAGACCAGAAGGGATTTGAACACTGTTCTATGCAGCGTCAAAGGAAGGAAGAGCTGCTATGCCAAGGAGATCAGAAGAGGAAAAGGGGGCATATAAGATTGGCCTTAAGGTCTGGAAGTTCCTTGACGTCAGGGATGGAATTGCAGTTTATTCAGCTTGTATCCATAGCCCAGAGTCTGCTCCATAGTAATCACCCATGGAACAGTGAATGAGCTAATAAATGAATGATTAATGTGCGTGAGTTGGGGAAATGCTAATGCTTATTTAGGAAATGTTTCTTTACAACATAATATGATATAAGCCATCTAGTTATAGAAACAAGTAAAATGCAGTTCTTGACCTGAAAGCACTCACATTCTAGCAAGGAACACACATAAATAAGTAATTATGATACTATGGGAAGTGTACTCAAATGGAAAAGTATGAAATTGCAAGGGAGAGTGGGGCAGAGAGCAGTGAATTCTTCTGGGCAGCCATGGCTGATGGGGCTTTGAAGGATGATTAGGAGTGCAGTCGTGGATGAAGGCGGATGGATAGGAAGGTGTTAAAATTGGTGAAGGAGAAGCTGCAAGGAGCAGCCCTGAACTAGAAACGCAGCCAGTCTAGTTTGGCAGGGGTCATGTTGGAAGGTGAGGGAGGGCACCTGGAGGCCAAATGCCTCCCAGGACCAGGCTGGTGACCTAAATGAGTAGAGACTGGGCGAACTGGAGTGCTGGTCCTTCTAAAGAATAGGTCAGTGTGTTACTCCATCCTAGGTCTCAGGGAGGGATGCAGGCCAAGTTTACTCCTTCCAGTTTTCAAAAATGACTGGAAATAAGGATTTTTATGTAAACTCTGCAGGTATTTAAATTTTGGCAAATGATTTAACTTTCTCTTTAAAAAGTTATTTTTGGAATGCAAATAAATGAAAACAAAACTGAAAATTTATTTGTGGTCCAAGCAAAAGAAGCCTTCAGGCAGAGCTCCATCAAAGGGCCTCCAAATTATGGTCTATGACTTACTTAGCCAGTGCCACCAAACTCACCCACAGAAAGAAACCTATTTCCATCCAGCAAGGCCCAGGATTTTAAGTGGCTAAAAGTCATACGAAGCAATTTTATCTTTGCTCTCTGCTATATTTTCTTCTGCTTTTAAAAATCTTCTGTCTATGACCTGTTAAACTGATGTTATATTCCAATGGATCAAGACTCAAAGTTTGGAACTCATTCAATTAGGATGTTTAGATTAAATTCTCGTCGGATGAAAGCCGGAATTCCCCCGGCTTCCATCCCGAGTCCTAGTACGGTGCTGATCGGTACATTTGTGTTAAGTTGGGTTTCTTCACTTGCAACTGGAAAAGTTTGGACAAGACAGTTTCCAAATCTTTCATTTATCACTCCATCCTAAACAAATTGTCCAGACTTTGGTATTATCTGTTTGGACCACTTGATATATTGAAGAGCTGATCCAACTGCTAAATTCAAAGTAAAATGCTGTTTGATTGACATTCAGTAGAAGGGCCAAAGAAAAGTGCCCCCGAAGGCCACATCCAGTACCAGGCCAGTGTTGTGGCATTACTGTTCCATAAAGGGGAACTCCCCCGCGTTCCGCCTCACCACTCTGCTGCCACCTTCTTGCCTGGTTCTCTTGCTCTTGCGTTGCAGCCAGGGGAGAGGATGATTCCGGGCTCCTCCGCACATCAGGGCCTCAGCTGTGCTCAAGCTATCTAGCATGTCTGACCTCCGAGAGTGTTTCCAGACATTGTTCTTTCTAGGTGCACCTTTCCGTCAGGAATGCCTGGAAGGGTGGTTGTCCAAGCACTCCTTCCAAGCAGCAGGACAGGCTGGGCCATTCCTAGGGCTGGGAGCCTGTTGGTCATTTCCCGTCTTCACTGGAAGCACCCCTGCAACATACCACAGGCTCAAAAGGAACTTGAACCTTGCAACATGAGCCCAAGAGTGGCTTCTCACCAGAAGGAGCTGGGTGGACACAACCCCAGGAAAAGGCCATGCCTGCCACAGAAGCTACAGACCACAGTGAGGCAAACACTCATATGGTGGTTTTGCGTAAAACGTAAGCAAAGCTAGCCACTGAGCAAGAGCCAGGCGGCAAGGCCAGCCAGAGAGCAGGCAGCTGAGACAGCGCTTTCAGGGTTGAGGGATCAGTACACTGCAAGATGACAAGATGTTTGGAGATGAGACTGGAAGGTGACTTGTTTACAGGGTCTGTGTGTTGCCTCTCCAGGGAGCTGTTCTCATCCTCCTATAGGAAGGCAGTGCCCTCTGGGGTTGTGCAGTCCACAGCCTGAACACCTTCTGTACCCAGAGGCGGTGTGCTGCCAGGGAGCTAAGGCTGGGATTGGCGTCAGATAAATCATACCTCTGCCTCTTCCCAGAGCAAGGGGCCACGCTCTTCACCTGTCTGACAGCCTGATCTATCACCAGTAAAACAATACTGGGGAGTTGTGATAAGTTTGATCATTGGAAAGAATTGCTGATAGAACAAAAATCAATACATAACATGATGGATTGCATCAAGAACTGGGCAAGCGGGTGGAAAGGACATGATTAAATCCAAGAGGACAAAACAGTTGTGTAAGGAAGGGAATCCTGTCCACAGGACATGCTGCAGTCCAGTAGCATAATGATTGCATTCTCAAAGTATAAACATTTAGGTAAAATTCATGGCATAGCCAAATTGGTAAGAGCCGCACTTGTCTGCAGGAGGAGTGTGTTACTGGGTGATGGCAGGGTTGGTATCAGCATAGTGTTAAGAAAGTAGCGATGAAGACTGGAAAAAACTTGAAAAATTGAGCACATTTACCTGCAGAAAGTGGGAGGAACGGGGCAGGCAGTTTCCATTGTGCATTATAAATGTATTTAGTTTGCATGTGCATAAGCCTGTTTGGTTTTTAAAACTTTGACAAAAATGAAAAACACAAGGGAAAGAACCATCCTATTCACCCCATGTCTTTATTGTGAGGATTTATTTTAATGAGAGAATATGTGTGAAGGCTTCAAAATTGGCACCTGCCATGCAGCAGGTGTTCAATAAATGTCATTGAAGGTCAGTTGATCTGTAGAGTTTAAGTAGCAGGATAACTCAAGCATCCCAAAACCAAAGGAATGGCCCAAGGACTGTTGTGGATAAAATGGGACTAAGATGTAGGTGTGAAGAAGAATTAAATTTATCTCTGGGTTAAATGGATTTCAGCTAAGGTTTTCCCAGCCTGAACCTGGGAAGCACTTACCTGCGTATGTCCCTGTGACACACTTGTCATTCCCTTGTTTTGGTAGCTTTGTAAAATTAGCCCTTAAGCCTTTAACATTTTATGGGTTTTCCTAAAAACATATCATATTTGTAAATGCAACTGTGTGCCTGGGTTCAAATTCCAACTCTATTCTTTGCTAATTGTGTGACCTGGGGCAAGTCACCTAACCTCTCGCTGCCTCAGTTTCCTCATCAGGAAATAAGGACAACACTGGTTCCTATCTAATGGGGTCATTGTGATTCCATGTTAAGCATCGCAGACACCAGGGCTCGGGAATTGTTTACTGCTGTTACTGTTCCTGCTCCTCCTCCTCTTGACTGAGCAAAATGAGGACAACATTTTCAGGACCCAGGAAAGTGAGGAGAGCTGGGATAGGTGAGTCCAGGAATTAAGCAGGGCCACCCATGTCCACTCTCCTTGTAGTTTGTCTCAAGCAGAGCAAGGCTTAACTCCAGGACCACACAAGTGACTCCCAGAGGCCAGGATCTTCTACCTGCTCTGTGATTGGCCCTTACAGAGGAATTTTAACTGTAGGGCTCTTGATGCCCCATCCAGTCCATCTTCATGTTGGAGTGGAACGGGATGTCCATCCTTTGGTGCACGAGTGTGCTGGCCATGTGAGAACAGTTGTAAAGTGTTCAAGGCTGGCAGCCAGGTGGCTGCAGATTCTTCCTGCAGGAAGCTGTCCATCTGCTCTGCGGCAGTCCCTGCTGGCCATTCTGCACCGTCACCTCCTGCTCTGGAACCATGTAGTTCAGCTTTTCCAAGGCTCTGGTGCCACCCCAGCTCCTTACTGCTGGTCGGGTCAGCTAGAAATCAGGCTTCCTTGTGTGGCTGTCATTCAGAGAGCTTGGCCTGTGCTGGGGTGAGGCTGGTCCATCATCTCACTCACCCCTCCAGCACTGGTTTTTCCTGAGTCAGGGATTTCAAGAAATCTTTCATCATTTCTATTGACGTCATCCAGATTGCCTCGTTGATAGACACTGTCAGTGAGTGCAAGCTGTTTAACTTGCAGTTCCACTGGAGGCTCTGGAAGAGTCAGGAAGTCTGGGGAGTGGTCAGTGAATGAAAATTTGGTGCCTGCAGCTGTGCTGTACCCTGGGAATATGGTGGCACTTACCTTGTAGGGGAGAAGATAGAAATGAAAGAAAGGGAATGTTTAGGATGCAGTAAGTACAAGAGAGGAAACGCGACTGGGGATTTCAGGGAAGTGGGAGACAGTGTCTTCACTTAGCGGGGTGAGAGAGGACTCTTAGGGACATGCCACAGAAATGGTTTAGAGTGGGTCCAGAAAGAGAAGAAGAAGCAGCCTTGCTAGTCACTGGGGAAGAGCCTCCTGGGAAGGGAAAAGAGCAAGAGGATGTGTGGAGATCTTGGAGTAGCAACACCTGGAGCTGGACTGGAGAGGGGAGAAGAGCTGGAGAGATGGGCGGGGCCAGCAGGGCATCTTGCTAGTGTGGTTGTGAGCTACGTGGAGGGCTTAACTTATAGAGCAGTCTGCTCCATTAATTCCTTAGAAGTTCCTTCTGATTTCTGGGTGGCAAAAGGATTGAATAGATGCATTGAATGTCCACACTGGTTCCAGAAACAAAATCCTAGCTTTCTTATTAACTGCACCCTAAACCCCTCCCAGCCCTGACTCTGGTGACTCCATTACCTTTCAGCATATCCTGTTGTTTCTGGTCTTCCGCAAGTCTCTGGTGCTGATGTTGCTGTCAGCATACCTCTAGGAAAGTTGTGTTTGTGAAAACTCCCACCTGAGAAACTCCTACAACAAGCTGGGTCTGATATCATCTTCTTCCGATTTTTTCTTTCTTTTTTATGGGCTCTTTCCCAAGAGGGTAACAGAGATGAAATAAAAATGAGGACGTTTGTTGGGGAGGGGATGTGCTGGTGAAAATCAAATAGTATCATCTTAGCATGGAGGATTTCATGCTTTAATGAGGTGTGAGACACGTAGAAGTTTGGGTGATTCCTATCTGTGTCTTGTTCCTTCTAATGGCTGTGCAAATGTTGAGAAGCTGACAGATACTAATCAAACCTGTTGCTTTGTTTAAAATCTATGGAGACAGAAAGTAGACCAGTGGTTGCCTGGGACTGAAGGAGGTGGGGGAATGGGTATTGCTGCGAATGGGCATGGAGTTTCTTTTTAGGATAATTAAAATGTCCAAATATAAATAGTGGTGATGACCACACAACTCTGTGAATGGACTGAAGGCTGTCAATTGCACTCTTCAATGGATAAGTTGTATAGTATCTGAACTATATCTTTTTATTAAGAAATTTAGTTATTGTACAATCAAAAATGCATCCAAAGTAACAATATGACATGCATATATTCTTAAATCAGATTTAACTCCTGGATCCCTCCCTGTTTTCCCTCCCTTCTCCCTCCACCACCTCCCCCTCCTCCTTCCTTCCCAATACATGTCTATGATTGCCCTAGATTATGAGGCAATCTAGACCTTTGCAGGGTCTAATGCATGAGGTTGACTACCTCTGGAAAGCAGTGTGGAAAATCCTCAAAAAATTAGGGATGGACCTACCCTATGATCCAGCTATCCCTCTTCTGGGTATTTTTTCCAGTGGAGTTTGAATCAGCACATTACAGCAACACAGCAGAATCTATGTTTATAGAAGCTCAATTTACAATAGCTAAATTATGGAACCAACCCAGATGCCCCTCACTGAATGAACAGATCCAAAAACTATGGTATACATATATCACAGAGTTCTACTCAGCAATTAGAAGCAATGATCTGGCAACCTTTGAAGGTAAATGGATGGTGATGGAAGAAATTATGCCGAGTGAAGTTAGCCAAACCCAGAGAGTCAAGGGTCGAATGTCTTCACTCATTTGTGGAGGCTAGAGCTAAACCAGGCCTGTGTGAATTATATCTTAATAAAGCCATAAAAGCCAAACCTGCTGCTTAGAGCACCATGGGTAAACTGTAATGGTGACCTGAGAGCAATGAGATTCTTAGAAGAGCTGGACATGTCCTGGGTGCTACATAGCAGAAAAATCCACTGCTAAGAGCCATAAGGCCATCAGCCCCAAATTCAACATGTTTGAATTTGAGGTACTCTGTGTGGACATTCATGATCAAAGACCTTGCTATAGTTTGGATGTGAAGTGTCCCCCCCCCCCAAAGCTCCTGTGTTAATGCAGAAATGGTGGAGGTGAAGTGATTGGATCTTGAGAGCTATAACCTAATCGGTTCATCCTAGTTTGAATGGACTGGGTGGCCAACTATAGGCAAGAGGGGTGTGGCTAGAAGAGGGGGGTCATTGGGCGTGTGCCCTGGAAGGGTTTACCTTCCCTATAACTCCCTCCCCCCACTTCCTTGCCACCATGAGCTGAGCTGCTTTCCTCTGCCATGCCCTTCCGCCCTGATCGTCACCTTGGGCCCAGAGTGATGGAACCAGCTGACCATTCCGAAACCATGAGCTAGAATAAATTTTCCCTCCTGCAAGTTCTCCATGTTGGGTATCTTGGTCACACTGCCACACCAGAACCTGTGCTGTGACCCACTTAGGACAGGAGACCAAGCCCTCTCCACACGCTGCCACTCGGCCTGCCCTGGGAGCTGACAGATGGTCCTTAGAAGCCAGCCAGACTACACTCTGATTGCACCCCTCATCTCAAGCAGTGAGGGACCTTGACATCTAAGTCCCTTAGCTCATACTGCAGGGGTACACAGGGGCAACCTCTGCCCTGCCTTGTATTCCTCTTGCCCTTCCTTACCTTGTGCTTCAGCCGAATCAGGTTCCCATCCCTCCTTTCTCATCATCTGAGTTGTCCTCCTTCCTTTCTCCCCACTTAAGTCTCAGCCTTCCTTCAGGGCCCATCCACAGGGGACTTCTGTCTGGAAGCATTTCTCTGGTTTTTCTCTCTTCCCATTTTACACTTTTCTTCAGGCACATGGTATTGGCTCTATCTCCTGTTCATATCCTTCCCTCATCACCTGTTTCAATATGCCCATACCCCAGTGTTAAATTCCACTCCCTCCACTGTGAAACTGTCCCCTGCCCTCTGCACCACTCAACTGCTTTTTCCTCTCTGGAAGTTCAAGCACACTGCCATTGCCTCTCCTGGGCCTGTAGCCTCCCAGGGTAGCTCCAAGAGGTCCTTCTCTCTGTGTAGGTCAGCATGTGCTATGTGCGTCTCTGGGCCATGTTGAGTACCCACTAGCCTTGTGACAGATGGCATAGCACACCCAGCAGGCATGCGCTGAGACAGGACTTGGGATTTGTTCCCGCTATTCATAAGTTACTTCTCAAGTGTTGGAGGGTCCCACTGAGGAGGTTCCATGGAGGAGTTCATTTATCTCCCTCCCCCTTCTCCCTCTAGGCCTGCATTGGGTTCTCCTCCTCTTCTCCTCCTCCTCCTCTTCCTCCTCCCTCTCCCTTGTCCTCTCTCCTCCTCTTGTCAAGCGTAAGACTTGCTTTGTTGAACTTCAGAAGAGATCTCTTCCCTTCCACTCAGAAGATGAATCTCTGATCTTAAGAGAATTACACAAGCCACCAGAAATAACTCTGTCTCCTGGATGAATGGGGCACTAGCAAGGTGACAGGTGTGGATTATGTGTGTTTGCCTTTTCTTGCAGAGGTCACGCCTGGCAAAGTTGCATCATAGCGAAAGCTTGAATGGGCTTGAACTTCAGGTCTGGGAGGAGTCGGGAGCCTAAGTATCTAGAGTAGTTTTAGAATTTTCGACATGTCTGGCGCTGCAGCTCGAAACACAGGTCTTGTGGCTTTGCCTCCCAGAGGGAGCGGGTAGTGGAGAGACTCAGGGGAAGGCGAGCGTGTAGGTGGATCACAGAGCAGGAGAGGAACACCTTTCCACACAGGGCTCAAATGCTTGTTTCTGAGATGTGTAAGGACCTGAATTAAAGGCCGGCTTTGCTGTTTGCTAGCAGCGTGGCCTTGGGCACAGTGTCATGCCTGCAAATGTTTAACAGCAGCTCTCCAAAGGGGAGGAAAGCCTGATGAGTAAAGTGGGCGATTTCCGTGGTGTAAATCTCTCCACCATGGCCAGCTTCCAAGTGAGGTCACTGTCCACCCTGTTGGCTGTTCCCAGAGCCCCCACTGCTGTTGAGGCAGGTGCTTTAGCACCCCTAGAGTGGGGCGGATGGGATCCAGGGAGCCACCATCTCTGAACACTGTTTTCAGATGTTAACCATTTCCATTCGCTTGTGTAAGGCACTGTGTTGTTAGCTGGTTAGTGATTCCAGGTGTGTCCACGGACGTCACTAGAAAAGGCCAAGACAGCTGGGAGGCCCTGGTGCTGCTCACAGACAGGTTTGCACCACTCTGGGGCACTTCAGTCAACATCCTGGTTCTTTGGATTTTGTGAAGTCCTCTAAGAGGTCTGGATTTGGAACTGGGGGCTGGCAGGCAGTGGTGGTGCCATGCCTAAGCTAAGCCCTGCCTCAGGACCCTTGGCCTAACTGCTGATGATAGTCTCTGACCTTCTCTCTTGACTTGTTTTCCCATAAGTGCCTCATGCGGGGCCATCTCAGAACCAGGAAGGATATGTGGCTCTCTCGCAATCCACTAAGATATGGTGGTCTACCAGCAGGATTCAGACTAGAACCACTGCCTGTTTGTGTGACTTGATCCATTTTTAAGTTGAATTGCTTGTGTCAGGACAAAGTGAGCTCTCTGGGTGACCTTAAATGGTTGTATCAAATTCCAGAAGAGTTTTTTTTTGTCATATATCAGATATCCTTGCTCCTACAGGTTGCTGTCTTTCCTGACTCAGCTGACATGGGCCTTGGTGCTGTAGGGCTCCCAGGAGGAGATGACCTCATATCACTTTGCTGCCAACCTGAACATAGGCATCTGCTCGCTCCCAGCCCTGTGTTGGGAGGTTGAGGCACTTGACAGGAAGGGCAGACTGGGAGTTCTGCTCCCAACTTCCAGCCCAAGGCCCCTTCTGATGGCTGTTGGGGAGAAGGGGTGGGACTTGTAAATGAATGATTGTACTCCAAGGCAAAATTACCAACATGGTCAGAAAGAGGCCAGGGGACATCAGGGCAGGGTGTTGTCTCACTGAGTCATGGCAGTCAGAGGTGTGTCTAAGAGGTCTGTCTCATAGGAGGGGACGATAAGCCACCAACCTGATATAAAATCCCTTTCTGAGATTAACCCTCCTCCTAGGAGGCAGGTGGAGCACATCAGGGCAAAGACGTCATGTGATTTACAAGGATGGAATTGCAGGGCTGAACGATGGTAATCTTCGGACCTCTTTGCCTTGGGGAATCAGATTAACTGGATTTGAGCACAGCCTGTTTCCATCATCAGGAGCCCAGCTGAGGGGCTGCTGACAGCGTCTTTTATGTTTGGAGGAATAACAAGGCCTGAGAGCTTGCAAGTCAAGAATGGGAACGTCTCCCAAGTTAAAGGCTAGGAGCCCAACAGAGGCTAGAACACAGTCCTCCTGCTGGGACTGTTTGTGCCGAGTAATAATCCTGATTACCAAACCCATACAGTATAAGAAAATTAGGCTGTGGAGGCCAATTCAAGAGGAGGATCATTTTGGACAACTAATGATGGGGTGACTGTGTGTGTAGCCTTGAGTAACCACCACTTGCCACAGCAGGGGATGGACTTTGGGGTAAACTGCAAATTAAGCACCCTATGCATTTATTTAAACTCGGAGAGTTTTTTGCTTACTAGGCCATTCTAGCACAAAGAAAGGGAGTAGGAGGTGGGAGAGAGCTTGTCTCTGGGATGTGTGCTTAGATTTCAACAGGAACTAAGGAGGTAGAAGCAGAGAAAATATTCTAGGTAATGATTCAGTCTCTGAAACATAGATTCCCAAGAGGATAGGATTTCTATCTTTTAGTTGAAATCAACCTCATGCAGAGCAGAGTTTTCTGAGTCTCCAAGCCAGGCCCCTACTCAGCTGGAGGCTGCTGGGCGAATCCTCCCAATGGCAGGCTGTCTTTCCTGGCTGTCCCACCCTTACTCTAAGTGTTCTTTCCCCATAATTTGCCATAGCCTGGAATAATTTCTTTTTATATTGAAGTGTTATCTCCCATCTGCTTATTTAATATCAGATGTTACCTTTGAATAATGATACAAGCTGGTTGTTCACCAATTGTGAGCTATGTGACTGGTCTAGTGGGCACCCTCTCCTAGCTCCATTTCTTTCTGTCCCTAAGATTTTCCTATGGAAATCCTGCTTCGTGCGTGGTTGAGGATTCAGACTATTTCTTAGCTATATAGTCTGAGATAAAGTATTTCACTCTCATCTTGATTTCCTTTGCTGCAGAATAGGAACAATACAAAAATATCTCTGTAAGGCAGTCGTAAGGACTACCTGTGATCATGGGTATCAATCGGTTATCAGAGTGCCTGGAGTATAGTAAGGGGTCAATGAAGTCTTCTCTTGCAGTGTTATCATTGGGTTCTCAAGTCATTTATTGTGATGTCAGAATTTCAGGACCTTGTAGCGTCTCAGGGAAGATATCCCAATAGTAGTATCGGGCGGTAACCCTATTTTCTGCAATCAAAAAAGTGAGCAGAGGAGCTGGAGTGGTGGCTCAGTGGTTGCAGTGCTTGCCTGGTGTGCACAAGGCCTCGGATTCGAACCCCAGCACCACATACACAACTAAGTAGCTGAGAAACAAACCAGATGAATGAATAAAATTGATTCTCTCTCTTAAAAAAAAGTGAGCACAGAACAGAGCTCAGCTTACTTGACATTTGAAATCAGAACTATTCAGAAATTTGAAATCAGAACTATTCCATAAATTTGGAGAAACTGACCTGGGAGCTTGCAGTTTGGAGAGACCAGGATTGATGCATTGAAATAAAAACAAAATAAACAAAAAACTAGAGAAAATTAAGTGCTGGGTGGTGGTACAGCTGTTCAGTCCCAGAGAATAGGAAAAGAAGAGGAAAATTATGTCAAAAGCGATGTTGACTTTTTCAAAATGGAGTCGAGAGGCCATCAGGAAGCAGGATGTGAGTGTGATTCCGGTTGCTACCTGTAGTATGAGCTTTGGTTACTTTTACCCTGTGACTGCAGGCAACTGGGACAGTTGATTAGGTGTACAGACACTTAAGATGCACTGAAAAGATTGTGGACTCTTGTTTTGTGGACACTTTTACTAAGAATACACATCCTTTATGTTCTATTGGTTGCATGTCCCCTGCCACACAGCACCTATTCTTAACTCCAACAGAAGTTCCTCCATGAAACAGTTTTTGCTACTTTGTAATAAATCACATATAAGCTCATATTTTCCCTGCCTCCTTCCAAACAATGATTCAGAGTTCTTTGAACCTGTTTGTCACTAATTGCATTCTCAAGACCCTGAATTAAGTCTGATTTTACTTTTGCAAGGTCTGAGTTTGAACTTGGAGCAGAAGTTAAATACTTGGTCATTCTAAGCTGTAGTGAAAACTTCAGAGGGCTCTGTGTGTCAGGATTGATTTGAATAGGGCAGGCAAGCAAGAAGCACTCCTGATGAAGCAGACAGTGCAATACTTGGGGAAATGAAGATGCCAGGCCAGGATGTGCTCATTAACCCCAGCTCAAGGGCGATTTGTTTATTAATACAAATAATAGTAGAGTATTTCAGTGCCTAGCCTCTGGGGTCAGGCTACCTGCGTTCAGAACTGCTTAGCACAGTGGTAAGTACTTAGCAAGTATAGTTCCATGTTACAGATCTAAAACAGTAGTGTGGGTCACGTTATTAGAGCTCTCTAAACTTAGCAGATAATTGGAGACTTGATATATTGTGACCCAGAGTGCTATTGGAAGTTTACTTCGATTTTGTTCTTTTTAAAATGAACTTTGCTTTTAAAAACAATTTTGGATTAATGCAAAAATTGAGAATATGGGCTGGAGTGGTGGCTTGGTGGTTATAGCGCTTACCCGGCATGCATGAGGACGTGAGTTCAAACCCCAGCACCACATGCACAACAAATACACAGCAAAGTCTTGAAGCAAAGAAAGCCACATGAAAAGCTAAATAAAATTGATTCTCTCTTTCCATCCCCCTCCCTCCCTCTCTCTCTCTCTCTCTCTGTCTCTCACTGTCCCTCTCTCTTAAAAAAAAATTGAGAATGTAATAGGTCTCATATACCGGACACCCAATTTGCCCAATTAGTAATGTCTTGCATTAGAATAATACATTTGTTGCAATGAATGAACCACTGTTGATACATGGTAACAAAAGCCAAGAATTTATTCAGCTTTCCTTAGTTTTAGTCTCATGTCCCTTTTCTGTTCCAGGAACCTTCCAGGGTCCCACGTTGTACTTAGTAGTCCTGTCTCCTTAGGCTTCTCTTGGTTGAAGTAGGATCTCAGAATTCATTTGTTCTCGATGATCTTGACAGTTTGGAAGGGTGCTGGTCAGTTATTTCATAGAATCTCAACCTGGGACTTTTCTCGTAACTAGATTAGAATCATGGGTTTTTGGGGGGTGTGGAGGGTATGGCCACCCACTTTTCATCCCATCCTTTCACGGGTGTGTTCTTTCCATGTGGCTTACACTGCGGATTCTGACCTTGGTCACCTGGTGGTAGTATTTGGTCGTGTGTGTCAGATTCTGCACTGGGCAGATTTTCTCTTTCTACATTGCACTTCGTGGAAGCAAAGATTTGTGTCCCACCTCCTTGCGTAGACTTCTTGCAGATTGCAGTGGAGGAGGACACAGAGCTGGAGATGGGAAGCACTCACAATCTTTAAAAGGGGGGTTGAGGGCCTAGATCGGGAGGTGAGAGAAAGGGTGTGGGGGTTTAGTGGCAGAGGGGAGGATGTCTGCTGGGTTGTGAGCGTCGGTGATGAGGGGTGATTGGGGGATCCCTCTGGATTAGGAGTCACTGCCAACTCTGCTCCTTGGCTGCGTCACCTCGGGTGAGTCAGCTTGTCTCTGAGTCTGGGTTTGCCCGTTGGTAAAATGGGGCCGACAGTACCTGTTCTTCCTGCCTCTTAGAGCTCTCGGGAGTGAAATGAGACTGAGCAGATGTGAAAGCCATGAAGCATGGTGTCACTTCACAGGCTGGTGGGGACTGGGAGGAGGGGGAGTCACACATGAGATTATGAATATTTTAGATAACCGGGAGCAAGGTACAGCTCACACTGTGTCCTGGGATTTGTGATCTTTACCTGTGAGGAGCTTTTTCTTTCCCCTGTGCTTTCTCAGAAGTGCCATTCTGGTTCCATGATCTGTCTCCCAGAGGGGCATAGCTTGGGCAAGGCGAGGCTGGTTCTGGATTTGAGGAAGGGCTCTACCCAGACTTTGTAGCCTTCCTCTAAGGCCTGCGATAGCCTCTGCTTGGGGTTGCTGAAGGTGCATTTCTTCAGTGGCCTGAATGTGGTCTCATTCTCTGTGATAGATGATATAGGTAGATAGATAAGAGAGAGAATCAGTTTATTTTTCATCCCATTTTTGTTTTTCCAACACTTAATTGGTGTTGGGGTTCAAACCTGGGTCCTTGTGCATGCCAGGCAAACACTCTACTGCTGAGCCACTGCTCCAGCCCCCAGTTTTTTTTAATTGCTTTTATTTTGAAACAGGGTCTCACTAAGTTGCTTAGGGCCTTGCTAAGTTGCTGAGGCTGGCTTTGAACTGGGATTTTCTGGCCTCAGCCTCCTGAGCCACTGGGATTACAGGCGTGCACCACTGTGCCCGGCTTCCCTGAGATATTGAAAAGCAACACTTCCAAAATGGAGCTTTTGGGTTCTTTCTTACACTGGAGTGTCTGACCTACTTTGCTTGACTGCAACAGAAAATATAAAACTCCTCTACTTCATCTCTCCATTCCAGGTAGCAGGTGGTAGAGGACTCCTCCTAGCCTTCCAGGCAGACTCCTGGCTCCTCCTACGTATCTCCTCATTATTCAGAAAGGGCCAACCATGCTTTTGGGGTCATTGAACTCTCTCAGTATTTTGGCAACAACATTAGTGAGCTATGAAAGCCTTTAGCCCAAGTTCCAGGGTGAATCATCCACTGACTCCAAGTGGTGGGAAGAGTTAGAAAGCCTGAAGGCGAAGTGTACCTTGGGAATAACGTGCTGCTTGGTCACTTTGGGCAGCAGTAAGAGCTCTCTGCTCCTAATTTGCCCATCAGGAGAATAAGCAGAGGCCACCCAGGCTTTGAGAGCCATCAAATAAAAATTAGCAAGGGAGCCAGTTGGCCAATGAGAAGAACATACCAGTAATGTCACATCTGTATTGCAACCAAGTCAGCATATTTCAAAATCATAGAATTGAGCCAACAAACATATGTTTGGTAATAACCAAACTTTCAAAAACAGATACATAAAATGAACTTCTTTATTCATTCTTAATAAGGAAAGAGGTTCTTTTGTCTACACTGATTTGGTTGGGATAAAATGTATGTGAGTTCTCTTTTGGTCTTTGGATTCTGTCATTCTCTAGTAGGAAAATCCCATTTCTTAGCAATTGAGTGGTTGTGCTGTGTGCCTGCCTGGGCTGTGGGAGGAAGGGAAAGTGAATAAGCGCTGTGCAGTCTCTGGCTGTCTCTGGGTGAAGGTGAAAGTTATCTCTGGGCAGGGAGGGTTCTGTGGTGTAATACGTACTTCCAAAGGGAAATGCTTGCGGAATGCAGATGCTGATCCCCATCCTGACCTTGGTGGCTGGTGCCAGAATTTGCCTTGGCTCTTTTTTATTCAGACACAGAGAAAAGCCAAGAAGCGAAATGATCCTGTTCGTGCCTCATCGTTACTCAGCATGGCTGGCTTGCTCACTATGAGGGATGTCAAGAGAGGCCACTGGCATTCTGCTATGGTTAAGGGACTCACTGTGCACATTCTCACATCCTTCTCAAGAGTGGCTTAAGAACTGCTCTTTGTTATTCTAACCCTTCTCTAGCCGGCCTTCTGAAAAGGCAAGAATTCTGAAGTTCTTAATGTTGGGTATGTGTAAGAATGTGGGGTATGTGTAAGAACCGTCCAAGCAGTTTACTAAAAACGGAGATCCCTGACTTCCCTTGCCAAATGGGGTGGAGGAATCTGCAGTTTTTTTAACAATGTATTTTTATGCATAATTGACACAGTAACTGTATGTATTATGGGGACACATGTGCTATCTTAATACATATGTGATATAGAATAATCCAGAACAGGGTAGTTGGCATATCTATCACCTCAGACATTTGTCATTCCTTTGTGTTAGTGATGTTAAAAATGCTTGCTCCTGGGGCTGGAGTGGTGGCTCAGTGGTTACGGCGCTTGCCCAGCATGCGAGAGTATGCAAGTTCAAACCCCTGCACCAGATACACAACAAAGTGTTGGAGCAACAAAAGCCACGTGAAAATGAAAAACTAAGTAAAAATTGTTTCTCTCGTTCTCTCACTGTCCCTCTCTCTTAAAAAAAAATGCTTGCTCCTAGCTATTTTGAAATATTCAATTGTAGACAGCCATGGTTATCCTATTAGAACATTAGAAGTTATTCTTTATACTCAACTGCACCCCTGTGCCCTTAACCGTCTTTTCTGCATCCCTACCTTGCCCACACCATCCCCACCGTGTGGTGACCACCACTCCATTATTATTTCTATGAGGTCAACTTTTTAACTCGCATGTGTATCTGAGAGCATGTGGTATATGTCTTTCTGAACCTGACTACTTCACTTAACATAATGTCATCCTGTCTCTGTTTGTGCAAATGGTAGAATTTCATTCTTTTTATACTAAATAAAATTCCATTGTGCAATGTGTGTATCTCTATATATTTAATTTTCCTTATCCTGGATTGATTCTGTTGCTTGACTGTTGTGAATAGTACAGCAATAAGCATCGTAGCCAGATATTCCTTCAACATGATGGTGTCATTTCCTTTGGCTGTATACCCAGTAGTGGGATTTCTGGGTCATATTTGGTAGTTCTGTTTCTAACTTTTTTGCAGAATCACTCTACTGTTTTCCATAATGGGTCCATTACATTCCCACCAACAGTAGATGAGAGCTCCCTTTCTCTGGCTCCTCACATTGTTTTGCCTTTCTGATTCCAGCAATACTAAATGGGGGGAGACAAATCTGCATGTTTAATCCATGGCACAAGGGGTTCTGATTTGGGGTTACCTTGAGGATTGTCACCTGGATGCCACACCCAGCTGGGCCTTCCTTATAGCACACAGTGTGGGTGTTTCCTTTATTAGCCAAACCCTGATTGCTGCTTTTAGACCTGCACTTGAACTTGGCTAAGTAAATTATGGTCTTACTTGTAACAATTGCTGATTTATACAGTTATCCTGGGAGGAGCAGGAGAGCCTAGGAGTCGGAACAGCCTGGGTGAAGATCTTTGCGCTCACCCTAACTCAACTTCTCTGAGGCTATATTTCCTCACTGAGAGAAGGGTGGTGAGGTGGAATAAAGTAACGCATGCGACCTAGCACCATGCCTGGCATTAGTAGATACCAATAAGTGTTACTTTCCTGGCAAGCAGGAGTTAACCTAAAAAAGTTAAAAAAATAAAACCCACATATTCTCCACCAGCACTTGAAGCAAATATTATTAAGGTAAATAGATTTTTTTGGCCTTGATACACATCACTTTCAAAGTCAGTGGCTGTTTAGAGATTTTTTATAGCACGCCCCTCCTTAATTCCTTTAGAAAATACCAAATTCTTTTGTAAATAACAGGTTTTCAGAGAGATCCCACAGGTAGATAAGGAAATGAAGGCGAATAGCAAGGTTGGTATCTTGGCCGAACTTTCCCAGGATCCAGTGCAGAGGTGCAGATCAGGTGTTTAATCCGAAACTACACCTGCTCTAAGTCGAAGTCTCACAAGAGGAACCTTGTTCCTCAGAATTTAGCCAGTAATGGATTTTTAGACTATCTTGCTCAGACTTTTTTCCAGGTAAAATGAGAACATTACAGAGGTCTGAGAGAAACAATGAGCTATTATACTTGCAGTATAGAAATTCAGAAAGCCTAAAGGTGCTTTCTAAATGGAGTGTCAGCAGGATGTGCCACCACGCTGCCCTGCCTCACAGATTTATCATTAGAGGGGAAAAATACTGTCTACGTTCCTTGTGTTGATTAATTTCATGTTCCCTCTTCTTATCCTGTATCCCCCTTATGTAGGTAGTTACGCAGTATGTTTTCCATATCATGTGGTTTCTGAGGACCTCAATCAGAAAAGGAATTTGATAGCAACAAGGGCTAAAGAAACTGGGAGTTAGGTGAAGACACTGGCTCCCTGAAAGCCACAGGTGGCCTCCCATCTGTCCCTTCCCCCAGACTGCAAAGCAGAGGCCTGCATTGGTCGGGCAGTCCAGTAACTTGTGCTCTTTGTTGAAACTGCATTCTGGAAAAGGAGAGAATAATCCCTGTAAGGCCCCTCATGTGATTTTTAGAGTCTGAAAAGACCCTGGAAATCTCCTGGCCTGATCCCTTTGTATTATGGGAAAGGAAGCTGAGGTTTGGAGGATCCACATGCTTTTTTGTTGTTGTTGTTAATTATTACCTTCCGTGTATCAGAAAGTGCGAACATGATCTTGGCGGGTCATAATAGACCTCCAGCAGGTTAAATGAGGTGCTACATTGAGATCAGGAAATACTCTGGTGAAGAGTGCTAAAACACTGCCCAGCACGTGCTAACTAATAGGTAAATAAATATTTTCTGGGCTCCTTTGGAGCCTGATCACTTTGATATGTCTTAAGGAGCATCCGGGGAAAGGAGAAATAACACTGGGAATAAAAAGCATGACTTTGGGGCTGGGGATTTAGCTCAGTGGCAGAGTGCTTGCCTAGCATGCGCAAGGCCCTGAGTTCAGTCCTCAGCCCTGGAAAAAAAAAAAGCGTGAACTGTAGGAAATGCTCCCAACTTCAAGGAACCCTGTGATCTGCAGTGAAGACTGTCAAGTCAAGGAAAAGACTGCTTACAAAGATAGCATCGAACCAAGACTATGCGTTTAATGGTCCAGTTATGTTGTGCTTGAGAAGTTGGGAGGAGAAGGAGGACAGCAGGCTCCACCCAGGAACAAGCCTGGTATCACTCTAGTGGACTTCTGAAGCCACCACTGTCTGAGTTATTTGTGGACCCAGTGGTTGTGGCATGGGGTGGGTGCTTGGTTGATGTTCATTGAAGCAGCATGTGGCTCCTTTGGTACCCAAAGGTGGGGATGTTTCTGCCTCCCGTCAGGACACTTGTAGGAATGCCTCTGTGTCACCTGGATCTGTTCCTTTTCTTCCAGTGGCCCACCCTCAGGACCCTCACCACCCACCAGAGAAGCCTGTCATTCACTGCCACAAATGCGGAGAGCCATGCAAGGGCGAGGTGCTTCGGGTCCAGACCAGACACTTCCACATCAAATGCTTCACCTGCAAAGGTACAGTGGCATGTCACCATCATTGCCCTTCCCCTTGATGCCATACCAGGCCTCTGGAGGATATGTCAGTGCCCCCAGAAGCCCTGGAACTATTTGCTTCTAGGTTGGAATTCATTTAGGCCTGAAGAGGAACAGCGGGTCTCCTAAGACCACTGGTTCACAGGCCTTTGGGTGAAAGTGAGGTCCCTGATCCCAGGAGGAGGACTAACTCCATGGAAAACCTATGAAAATGTAGCCTGTGTTTTATACTTTCTTTTTCTCTAAAATGAGGGACTCCTACTACAAAATAAACTTGTCCCAATATCCCAAAGTAATCTTGTGAGTTATAGGAGAACTGGAAAACTGTAGATTGGTTCACTAAGTCATTGGATTCTCTCTCTCTCTCTCTCTCTCTCTCTCTGTGCGTGTGTGTGTGTGTGTGTGTGTGTGTGTAGAAGTGAGAATTAATCAGGTACATTTGGAAGGCCTCCAAGCAGAAAACTATCTGCCACCCAAGAAGCTACCAGTTTGAGGATGATTTACATTAACCAGCCTCTGTTCTGGGGTTCACAAAGTTGACGTGGTATTAAATATGACTGACCAGTCTGTCATCCCAGAGCCAGGGCATGGCTGACTGGGGAAAAGGAGGAAGAGAGTGGTCTGTGTGTGTTGATTTGAGAAGCAGGTTACTTGAGCTGTGGGTATGTCTGGGTAGTTCAGGATGTAGGGAGAGAGAGAAGGCAAGGGCAGACCCTGAGCGTTTTTATAGCTTTCCTCTGTACCGGGCATGTCCTCACTACCTCTTTATTGAGAATTAGGCTTCATTTTGAGTGTCTTAGATTACAGAGACTTGGCGGTGCCATCCTAAACCATCTGTCCACGGCTGGAGAGGCTCTCAAGTAGACATGGGCTTCCTAGTGACCCTCAAATATCTGAACAAAAGGGAGGGTGCTTTTCTGGAGTCTGCAACTGTTTCTTTCACTGAGCATAAACTTTTCAGGGCAGAGCACAGCAGGTGAGGCTGGGGTGAGGAGGCTGAGGGTGGGAGCTCAGCCCCCAGTGCTTTGGTTGGGATGATAGTCAATCACGGTGTGTTGGACGCATTTGCTTAAAGAGTAGAATATAGCTGCTCTTGCCACAGGGGGCAGGGCTAACTGTGAGCTGACAAATATGTTAATTTGTTCCACCATACTAATTATCTTACTATATGTGTATCTTCTTATGTTGTATACCTTAAATATACACATTCATTTTTTTAAAAATGCTGTCATACATATTATGTAGCGAGATTATTTTATCCTCCCCAAAACATTAGTAAACTTTGATAAACCTGAGTTTTCAGACAACCCAAGTCGGTCATCAGGAAACATTAGGGATGCCAAGGGT
>PVKS010034815.1:0-20584 GCA_004027875.1 Aplodontia rufa
TTCAGGTTTACAAATATTTCCTATATTTGACAATGAAGGAGTATGCATTTGTTTTTCATATTCCTTAATTCTTTGTCATTCAAAGAAGAAAAGGTAGACTGTTTATTTAAAATGACATTTTTAGGGCTGGAGCGGTGGCTCAGCGGTTTCGGCACTTGCCTGGCAAGCGCGAGGACCCGGGTTCGAACCCCAGCACCACATACACAACTAAGTGTTGGAGCAACTAAGGCCATGTGAAAAACTAAATAAAGTTGTTTCTCTCTTTCCTGTCTCTCTCACTGTCCCTCTCTCTTTTTTTAAAAAAATAAAAATAAAAATAAAAATAAAAAAAATAAAATGACATTTTTAAAACCAGAATTTTGGTAATGTAATTTAGTATAAATAAATAACCTCAGATAAATATTACTGGAATAAGAATAACATCAAAAACAAGAATTCAATGGTATTATATAACCACTAATAGACTGTACATGTTAAAATATTTTTGAAAACATTTACAAAAGATAGATCCTTATCTGAATATATAATTCTCATCACTTTAAGATACAATGAACTAAAATAAACATCGAAAAGATCAACCAATATGACTTGCATTTTTATATGAGGATAAACTAAAAATAGCAAGACTCTTTAGATCATAAAGATAAAAACTAAAAGAATATGGCCAAAATCCACAAAATCATGGTCAATACTGAGTGAGCATTACTGTCTTCACAAATCTCAGAACAAAGAAACTATTCCCTGTTAAACACTGCTATGGACTGAACTATCCCTCCGCACCAAATTCCAATATTCAGATTCTAACCAATGATGTGACTATATTTGGAGATAGGCCCTGTATGGAGGATGCCTTAATCCACTCAGTCTGGTATAACAAAATGTTTAGACTGGGTAATTTATAAACAATAGCAATACACTGCTCACAATTTTATAGAGCCATGGAGTGCAGGATCAAAATACCACCAGATTCAGTGCCTGGTGAGGGCTGCTCTCTGCTTCATAGATGGTGACTTCTTATTGTGGCTTCACATAGTAGAAAGGGCAAACTCTTTCAGATCTCTTATTTATTTTTCTCCTTCCACATTTTTTATTGGTGCATTACAGTTAAACATCATGATGGGTTTGTTACATATTTGTTCCAATATAACATTTATTACAATATAACAATATGATTTGGTCAAAATCACTCCCCAGCACTTCTCCCCTCTCCCCACCTCCCATTCTCTGGTCCCTTTCCTCTGCAGAACTTTTGATTTTCATAAGATCCCCACCCCACCCAACTCTTCTTTTCCTTTTTCCCTTCTAGTTCCACATATGAGATAAAACATAACCTTTGATCTTCCTTCTGAATGTGTTTTATTTCTCTTAACACGATGGTCTCTAGTTCCATTCATTTTCCTGCAAATGATATAACTTCATTTAGCTTTATCGATGAATAAAACTCCATTGTATATGTACACCACATTTTCTTTACCATTCTTCTGTTGATAGACACCTAGTCTGGTTCCATAGTTTGGCCACTGCGAATTGTGTTGCTATAAACATGGGTATGCACATACCACTGTAGTATTATGACTTTAATTCTTTAGGATAAATACCAAGAAGTGGTACAGCTGGGTCATATGAACATTCCATACCTAGTCTTTTGAGGAACCTCCATACTGATTTCCATACTGGTTGTACTAATTTGCAACCACACCAAGAGTGTAAATGTATTCCTTAGACTGGTGCGGTGGCTCAGTATTGTGCTTGCTTGGCATGCATGAGAACCTGGGTTCAAACCTCAGTACCACATATACAACTAAGTGTCGGCCAGACGAAAACATACAGTTGATTCTTTCTTCTTTCTCTCACTCTCCTACTCTTTTTTTTTTCCCCCAGGGCTAAGGACTGAACTCAGGGCCTTAAATCCCCAAACCCTCCTACTCTCTCTTAAAAAAAAAAAAATGTATTCCTTTTTCTCCACATCCTTTCCAGCGCTTATTTTGTATTTTTGATTACTGCCATTCTGACTGATATGAGATAAAAATCTCAGTATACTTTTGATTTGCATTTCCACAACTGTTAATGATGTTGAACATTTTTCATATATTTGATGGACATTTGTATTTCTTCTTTTGAAAAGTATGTGTTTAATTCATTTGCCCACTTATTAATAGGGGTTTTTTGCATATATACATTCTTTATATATTCTAGACAGTAATCCTTCGAAGAGCAGGAACAAAGATTTTCTCCCATTCTTTTTTTTTTTTTTTTAAGAGAGAGGGACATTGAGAGAGAGAGAGAGAGAAACAATTTTATGTAGTTTTTCACGCTGCTTCATTGATGTGACACTTCGTTGTGTACGTGGTGCTGAGGATTGAACCTGCATACTTGCACATGCAAGGCAAGCACCGTAACCACTCAGCCACCACTCCAGCTCCAAGTTTCTCCCATTCTAAGCAGTGTGGAGACTCCTCAAAAAATTAGGGCTGGAACCACCTTATGATCCAGCTATCCCACTCCCGGGTATTTTCCCAAGAGCTAGAATCGGCATATTATAGAGATACAGCTTCATCAATATTTATAGCGGCTCAATTTACTATAGCTAAATTGTGGAACCAACCCAGATGCCTCTCACTTCACAAGCGGATTCAAAAACTTTGGTACATATATACATTGGAATACTACTCGGCTATCAGAGAAATTGATATTATAGCATTTGCAGTCAAATGGATGAAGATGGAAAAAATTATGCATATCCCAAACTCAAGAGACTCAAGGTTAAATGTTTTCTCTCATTTGTGGAAGCTAGAACACAATCGAAAACAGTATGATACAGGGCTAAGCTAATAATTACCTCAACATGTATGAATTTTTACACGACCACACGGAACCTTGCCTAGGATGCTGGGGGATGTAGAGAGGGAGGGAGGGAAGAGGAAGGTTATCAAGGAGACCAGAGGGAGGGAGTATAGGGGAATCAACTTGGAGGGGAACTTTTGACTTCCATGAGAAATCCAATTAACACAGGGAAACATGGAACCATGGAGAACCCAAAGGCAAAACCATGGAATGCCACCAACCTTGGCTTGTTCTGGCATTAGACATCTGTTCTTGATTGTTTGATAATGATTCCTTCCTAATTTTTTTTTTTAAAGAGAGAGGGACGTGTGAGAGAGAAAGAAAGAAACAACTTTATTTATTTTTCACATGGCTTTAGTTGGTCCAACACTTAGTTGTATACATGGTGCTGGGGTTTGAACCCGGGTCCTCGTGCTTGCCAGGCAAGCACAGAAACAGCTGAGCCACTGCTCCAGCCCCAATTCCCTCCTAATTTTAAGACCATATTTAACAAATAAAAATAAATAAATATATTACTCAGTAGGGAAAAAAAAGATTTTCTCACATTCTGTAGGTTCTCTTGCCTAACTGTTTCCTTTGTTGTGCAGAAGCTTTTCGATTTGATGTCATCCCACTTATTAACTCTTGGCATTATTTCTCGGGCTTTTGGGGTCTTACAGAGAAAGTCATTGCCTGTGCCTATTTGCTGGAGCATTGATCCTACATTTTCTTCTAGGCGTTGCATAGTTTCTGGTCAGACCTCTTTTATAAAGGCATTAATCACCTGCCAATGGCCTCAACTCTCCATATCACCACATTGATAATTAGGTTTCAACATATGAATTTTGGGTAGATACAAACATTCCGATAACAGTGGAGGTAATTAGATTAAATGATATCATAGGGTGAAACCCTGATACAACATAATTCATATCTTTATAAGAAGTACTAGAGAGCTCTAATGAAGGAAGGTTTATACATATAATTCCCCCCCACTTGTTCCCCAGGTTATGTGAAGACACAGCAAGAAAGCAGCCACTTGCAAGTGAAGAACAGAATCCTCACCAGAAACTAAACATGCACTCTGATCTCAGACTTTGAATGAGATCATAAATTTCTGATGTTTAAACTACCCAGTCTGTGATATTTTGTCATGGCAGCCCAAATAGAGTAAGACAAAGAAGAAATAAATCATTTTAGGACTGGAGTGATGGCTCAGTGGTTGGAGCACTTACCAGATCCAGGTTCAAACCCCAGCACCACATACACAACTAAGTGTTGGAGAATCAAAGGCCAGGTGAAAAATAAATAAAATTGTTTTTAAAAGGTCATTTTAGAATCCTTAATTTCATTAATTTTAGAAGGCAGTCTATGGGGAAATAGTTTAAAAACCATTCTAGATATAAATTATTAATAAAATTTAGGGTTTGGGGGGGCATTTTCTTACATTCCTGTTATCACGTAGAACAAATATGCTATCCCTTAGAAAAGCATTACACTGGGGCTGAAGCAGTGGCTCAGGAGGTACAGCACTTGCCCAGTATGCCCAAGTACACGAGTTCAAACCCCAGAACCATGTATACAACAATGTCTAATAACAATGAAAGCTACATGGAAAAAACTAAATAAAACTGATTCTCTCTTTCTCTTACTGCCCCTCTCTCTTAAAAAAAAAAAAAAAGGCAATTAAACTGAGCTGTTAGGGCATAAAACTGAGCTACATAGGCCAATAATAAGCTACACAGGCCCTAATGTATGAAATACTTACAATTCTATTTAATAAGAGGGAAAGTAATAACACTTTCAATGAGAAAATCAAGAGTCAATTAAATGCAATAAAGTACAAGAAAATATTTTTTTCAATCTATGAAAAGGATATTTGGCATCTTCCATGATCAGTCAAAAAGACAAGTGATACATTGAGAAGCAGGGAAACAAACAAAAAAAAAAGCTAAAAAAGAATTTAGAACATTCAAGTTTTGTTAATGAGAATGGCAGGAAGAAGGAAAAGGAAAAAGCATCTAAACTTAAAAACAGCTGTAAATTCTATAATGATGACACAACATATAAAAGGTAAAGGATAAAACCAGTAAAACAAATAGTTAACGCTTACATGTTTAAAAGACCCATAGGGAACTGCCGTGGACCCTGTCTCTTCTAGATAGTCTTCCCAGCTTAATTCCACTTCTTCCATACCAGATCCAGCATCTGGAATTAAAAACAAAACAAAAACAGGTGAATCTCAATTAAAGAAAAGTATAAAAACAAAACTATAGCAATCTACTTACAGAATTTACTTCAGGATAAGTTAATTGATTTTTGCATAAAAGAACTGAGGAATTTTCTTGTTTTAATGGTAGGTTCCCTTAGTGCAGTGAGTGTCAATGAGTCTCAACAGAAGAGCAGTTTGATATGCTGTCTTGCTGGGGAGACATCAAATCTGGAGTTTGCCCAAGTGGACCATATACTATGAAGATGGTGGGAATATAAAACTATTGTGTTTATTTCGGCCTGCAATTTATATCCAATACCAAGCATTTAGGATATTTAATAGGCATTTCAAACTTAAATTTTCAAAGTGATTCTTTCCAAGCACTCTCCAACTGAGTAAAGTTACCCAATGTTTTAGCTCAATGCCCAAAAAAAAGTGAAATTATCCTTGCTTCCCGTTTCACTCCTTATATCGAATCAATAAAAAAAAGCTTTGTAGATATTATCTTTAAAGCATCTCAAATCCAACCATTTCTCACTCTATTATTATCTCCAGTCCATTATATCTTTCCTCTTTCAATCATACTTAAAAAAGAGCTATATTCTTTCAGAGACTGCAAGGCCCTACGGAAGCTAACTCTTGGTCGTGAACCCTTCCACTTTATCCCCAGACTTTCACTGCTCACTGCACTCAGGTGACAATGAGTTTCCTGATATTTTTAAATCATGTTCTTTCTGCAAGCCTCTCTTCCTGTTCCCTCAGCTCAAAGTCTTACCTTCCAGGGGATCACACCTTCACTTCATTCAAGCCTCTACTTGAATGTTGCCTCTTCAGTACCTATCTAAATGGGGGTCTGCTTCCATTTCTTCATAGCACTCATTCCTACTTGATCATATATCATGTCTTTGAATTTTCCCTATTAGATCATAAACTCTGTGAAGATACAAATTGCTCTGGTCACTCATATTTCTGTCACCTAAACTCAAAACACCTGGTATACAATAGACACTCACATATACTTGTTGAACAAGCAGCTGATAAATTTAAAAAAACAAAAAACAAACCTGTTGGGTGAGCAAGATTCATATACTCTATAATACAACAATCTCACTTCATATAAACTCTGTAAGAGCAAAGAAAGGCATATGTTTGTTTGTTCACTAATACATCATTCTGCCTAGAATAATACTGGGTACAGAAAAAATCCTCAATAAAGAGTTGGTGAATGAAAAGACTCTAGGGGAACCCACGCTTCCCATGAACACAAGGAGGTAAATAGGATATTCACCATAACACTGTTTATAATAGTTTAGGATGGAAAGCAATTGGGAGGATAAACTGGCAATTCTTCAATGGAGTGCTACTACATATGCAGGTGAAATGAATGAACTAGTATTGACATAGACAAAAATCTTTTAAAAGAACAATCAGAAGGGGGCTGGAGTGGTTGGTGGCTCAGTGGTTACAGCACTTGCCCAGCATGTGCAAGTATGAGTTCAAATCCCAGCACCAAGTAAGCAGCGGAGTCTCAGAGCAACAAAAGCCACATAAAAAACTAAAAGTGGAATTATTTCTCTCTCTCTCTCTCTCTCTCTCTCACTGTCCCTCTCTTTAAAAAAAAAAAAATCAGAGAACACAAATTCAAACCCCAGAACCACATATGCAACGAAGTCTCAGAGTAAAGAAAGCCACATGAAAACCTAAATAAAATTGATTCCCTTTAAAAAAAAAAAAAAAAAAGGCAAGGGCAGAATGAAAAACATAGCTAGAAACAATCTAGGCTTTAAAACAAAACTTTTCAGTATCATGTTCATGATTACTACATGAATATCAATAAAGAATATGAACACAAGGATGGGAAGAATACATATGAATTTCAACAATGTTACCTTTGGGGAAAGTGAGATAAAAACAGCATTAGAAGGAAAGTATAACAGAGGATTAAACTGTATTGCTTCTTTTTAAAAATGAAAACATGCTCAACATTACTAATCACAGAGAAACGTATATCAGAATACCATGACATACTATTTCACACACATTTGGACAGCTCTTATCAAAAAAGCAGAAAATGACAAGTGTTGGTGAGGATGTGGAGAAATGTGGAAAACTATATGATATTTCTCAAAAAAAATTTTTGTTTTAATATCGCAAGATCTAATATATACATCTGGGTATATACCAAAAGAAACAAAAGCAGGAACTCAAGCAGTATTTATATATGATAACAGTCACAGTAGCAATATTCAGAATAGCCAAAAGGTAGAAGCAACCCAAGTGTCCATCTAAGGATGAATGGATAAACAAAATGTGGTATACATAAAATGGAATGTCAATCATTTTTTTAAAAGAGAGAATCAATTTTATTTTTTTTTAATCTTCATTTTGTTTTTCTTGACACTTGGTGTATATGGTGCTGAGGTTCAAACCCAAGTCCTCATGCATGCCAGACAAGCGCTACAACTGCTGAGCCCCCACTTCAGCACTGGAATGTTTGTCTTAAAAGACAGGAACTAGCTGGGTGTGGAGGTGCACACCAGTAATCCCAGTGGCTCAGGAGGCTGAGGCAGGAGGATCACAAGTACCAAGCCAGCTCAGAAACTTAGCAAGAAACTGCCTCAAAATCAAAATCAAAATAAATAAACAAAGGCCTGGAGCGGTGGCTGAGCAGTTATGGCGCTTGCCTGGCATGAGAGAACCCAAGTTCAAACCCCAGCACCACATACACAACAAAGTCTTGGAGCAACAAAAGCCACATGAAAAACTAAATAAAATTGGTTCTCCCTTACTCTCACTGTCCCCCTCTTGCTTAAAAAAAAAAAAAAAAAATACATAACTAGGTAGAGAACTCATAGTCCTAGGGAAGGACCTTAATCCCACAAATGGCAAGTCTATTAAAAGACAAAAAATAAATAAACTATAAAAAGTAAACTAATGAATTAATCAACTAAACTCTCACTCGTTAAAAACTAGTGAAACTGGGCTGGAGTGGTGGCTCGGCGGTTACGGTGCTTGCCCAGCATGCACGAGTACACGGGTTCAAACCCCAGCACCCACATACATAACTAAGTGTCAGAGCAATGAAAACCATGTGAAAAACTCAATAAATTCTCTTTGTCTCTCTCTTTCTCTCTTAAAAAAAAAACAAACTAGTAAAACTAAAAAAAATTAAAATAAACTAGTAAAACAGAATAAGGCTAGTGATCTGATGGGAAAATGAGCAAAATACATGAAAAGAGTTTATTCCCCCCAAAATGCAAATGATCCTTAATATATGAAAAGATAGGCAAAGTTTCTCATTTTAAGAAACTACAAATTAAAGGTACACTGAGATACAGAATTGGAAAACTTTCAAAGTCTGACATTTATTCTCTGGTGAAATTGTAGTAAAATTGGTAAAGTATAATAACACAACTCTCATGGAAGAAAACTTAGCAATATCTAGCAACATTACATAAATGTTTAACTTTTAATCCAGCAATCACACTTTTAGGAATCTATCCCAAAGATATGCTGGCAAAAATACCAAAATTCATGTGTACAAAAATGTTCACTGCAGCACTATTTTTAATATCAAGACTGGAAATAAGCCAAAAAAAAAAAGCCCACCAATAAGGAACTGGTTGAATAAATATGGAATATCCACTGAGTCTATACATCCAGATATCAAGTTTTATGCAGCTGTAAAAAGCAATGAAAATGATCCCTCAATACTCATGTGGAGTAATCACTAACGTATATTAAGTGAAATTATATGACCTTTTTTTTTTTTTTTAAAGAGAGGAAAGGGTGGGGAGAGAATCAATTTTATTTATTTTTTCATCTGGCCTTGTTTCTCTGACACTTAGTTGTGTATGCAGTACTGGGGTTTGAACCCAGGTCATCACACATGCCAGGCAAGTGCTCCAACCACTGAGCCACCATTCCAGCCCATAGGACAATTTTTTAAAATCTCTAGTTCTTGTATAAAATGGGAGAGATAAGAATGTGACTATTTACAAACACAACTAAAAGAAAAAAATTACCAAAATTGCAAATTAACTCAAACAAATGAGTCTGTTAGTGGCAAAACCAAAACAAAAGGATTTTGTCAAGTCATATTAAAATACAATACTTTGACTGAAAATCATTGAAATGTATTTAAAGCCAAAAACTACAAAGAAATTTTAAACAGCATATTACTATCCTATTGATATTTAGAAAGTTGGTATTGTTATTTTGAAACAACTATAGCATTATTGTAGGAAAAATAAGTTAGTAATGATGTTAAAACATCATTAGGAAACAAAACATTTCCAAATAAGAGTTAAACATAAAATAGTAGTAATAGGGCTGGAGCGGTGTCTCGGCAGTTACGGATTGCCTGGCATGCACGAGTTCGAGAGCTCAAATCCCAGCACCACTTACACAATGAAATGTCCGAGGAATGAAGGTCACATGAAAAACTAAAATTAAAAAATTACTTCTTTCTCCCCCTCACTGTCCCTTCTTTCGTTAAAAAAAAAAAAATAGTAGTAAAAACCTTGTAATTTTTTTTTTTAAAGAGAGAAACAACTTTATTTAGTTTTTCACATGGTTTTAGTTGCTCCAACACTTAGTTGTGTACATGGTGCTGGGGTTCGAACCCGGGTCCTCATGCTTGCCAGGCAAGCGCCGAAACCGCTGAGCCACTGCTCCAGCCCAAAAACCTTGTAATTTTAAATTAAAATTGTAAATATCAGCATAAAACCATGATTTTCTTTTCTCTTCAAAAGATGTATACTTTCTAGCTATGTCTGTTGATGACATCATATCAAAAGAAAATGTGAACAAATCTGAGAATTCTCATTCCTTCAGCATGGCCAATTTAATCATCACATGAACGATGACAGCAACGTACCCAAACTCATCAATCGAACACACACAACACAAACTAATAATATTTAAAACAATCTGGGCACAGTGGCACACACTTGTAATCTCAGAAATTTTGGAGGCTGAGGCCAAAGGATCACAAATTCAAAGCCAGCCTCAATGACTTAGCAACACTATGTCTCAAAAAATAAGAGGGCTAGAGATGTGGTTCAGTGGTTAAGCACCACAGGTTCAACCCCCAGCAACCCCCACCCACTGAAAAAGAGAAAGAAAATAAATCAAATTCTGAAATGGCACAGTGAATAAACATAAATACTGGCTATACATAAAACACAAAAATACTGGCTAAACAATGAAGAGCAACCATTTCAATGTACTGAAATTAATCAAAGGCACAGAACTGGAAAACATCTATTCAATCTGTTGCTGAATCTTGCTTAAGATAGTGGGAAGTGGCATTTTAGGTTGCTATTATTCCCCTCCCTTTCCCTCTCCATCTCAACAAGAAAATTTTAAAATTGAAAATACAATAACCAAACTTTTAAAAGAAACTCTACAGAAAAGCTCAATAGCAGAATGAAGCAGGCAGAGGAAAGAAAAAGCAGAAGATGAAACAACAGAAAATAATCTAAACAACAAAAAGAAAAGAGTCTAACGAACCTGTGCACAATAAGAGAAAATCTAACACAGTTTTATTTAAGTTTCAGATGAAGAAAAGAAAGAAGGCAGGATTGAATACGTATTTGAAGAAAATGGCTGAAATTTTTCCAGATTTGGCAGAAGACATAAGCCTATAGGTTCAAGAAGCTGAGAAACAAGATAAACTACCAAAAATAAACCCAAGGAAATTTATGCAAAGAAACAGCAGCATCAAACTTTCTAAAACAAACAAACAAAAAAAGAAATTAACAAGAGAAAACAATATCTGTCTTACATAGGTGCAGAGGAAACCCCCATGACAGCACATTTCTCATGGAGGCCAGAAGGACACGGCACAATACTTCTGAAGAGCTGAAAGAAATTCCAATTCAGAATTATGTATTCAGCAAAAATGTTCTTCAATAATGAACAGAGAGTCAGGTACAATGGCACATACTTGTAATCTCAGCAACTTGCGAAGACTGAAGAAGGAGGATCTCAAATTGGAGGTCAGCCTCAGCAAATTAGTAACACCCTATTTTAAAATTTAATTTAAAAAAAAGCATTGGGGGTGTAGCTCAGTAGTAAAGCGCCCCTGGGCTTAATCCCCAGCACCAAAATAACGATGATAATGATGATGATGATGATGAGGAGGAGGAGGAGGAGGAGGAGGAAGAGGAGGAGGAGACAAAAGGAGGATGAGGAGGAGGAGACAAAAGGAGGATGAGGAGGAAGAAAAATGGGGAAATAAACATATTCTCAGACAAAATAAAAACTAAAAGAAATAAATCTGTCACCAGTATATCTAACCTTAAAAAATACTAAACTAAAGGAGGGCTTGGGTTGTGGCTCAGGGACAGAGCTCTTGCCCAGCATGTGAGGCACTGGGACTGCATAAAAAATAAATAAATAAAATAAAGTTATTCTGCAGGGGGAAAAATTCAAGGAAATTCTCTAAACAGAAATGAAATTACAAGAATATTAGAAAATCAGGAAAGAATAAATGACAATGAAATAATTTAAAAATAATGAAAAATGTAAAATAGCTTTCCTTTCCTTGAGTGTTCTAAATCATGTTTGACAGTTTAAGTGAAAATATTAACGTCTAACTTGGTTCTTTCTTTTTAAGATAGAGAGAGAGAGAGAGAGAGAATTACTTTTATTTTTTATCTGTTTTTTGTTTTGTTTTATTTTGTTTTTGTTTTTACTCCAACTTAGTTGTGTATTGCAACTAGGGATGGAACCCAGAACCTTGAGCATGTCAGGCAAGTGTTCTACTGCTGAGCGATCTCTCCAGTCCCTTAATGTGGTTCTTAAAAGTACATAGGGAAAATACTTAAGATAATTATATTACAAATAACAGAAGATAAAGGGAAAGGGATATAAAGGTAGGTAGAGCTTCTATAAACTAATAAATGATGTTAGTCCATATAATGTAGTACCTAGAAAAGCTACCAATAAGCTATGCAAAGGGATACACTCAAAAACATTACAGTCAAATAAAAATGGAATTCTATAAAAGAGTTAAAGTACTCTAGGCTCTCTGCTCCTCCCCATTTGACACACACACAAAGGCATCTTCCCGTCTCATGCGTCTCATGCATGTCAGCCGCATCCCTAAGACATGATGGTGAAGGCTGGATTAAACACATTTGGCCATACTGGGTGCCTGGTCACCAGGGCTGCTCCCAGCTCTGGCAAAGTGGATACTGTTGCCATCAAGAAGCCCGTCCCTGAGCCAGACTACATGATCTAAGTGTTCCAGTATGGTTCCACCCATGATAAGTTCAATGGCACAATCAAGGTTGAAAATGAGAAGTTTGTCATCAATGGCAGGTCCATCTCCATCTTCCAGGAGCAAGTTCCCACCAGCATCAAATGGGGTGATGATGGTGCTAAATATGTTGTGGAGACCACTGGTGTATTCCCTACCACGGAGAAGGCCACAGCTCATTTGAACGGTGGCACCAAAAGGGTCGTCATCTCTGCCCTTCTGCTGATGTCCCCATGTTTGTGATGGGTGTAAACCATGAGAAGTATGACAACTCCTTTAAGATCGTCAGCAATGCCTCCTACACCACCAACTGCTTAGCCCCTTGGTCAAGGTCATCCATGACAACTCTGGCACCGTGGAAGGACTCATGGTTACAGTCCATGCCATCACTACCACTCAGAAGACAATGGTTGGCCTTCCCCTCTGGGAAACTGGGTTGTCATAGCCATAGTGATGCCCAGAATATGATCCCTGCATTCACTGGCACTGCCAAGGCTGTGGGCAAGGTCATTCCTGAACTGAATGGGAAGCTCACTGGCTTTCCATGTGCCCACCCCCAAAATGTCAGTTGTGTTTCTGACCCGTCACCTGGAGAAAGGTGCCAAAAATGAAAACTTCAAGGTGGTGGTGAAGCAGGCATCCAAGGGCCCCCTCAAGGACATCCTGGGCAACACAGAGGACCATGCTGTCTCCTGTGACTTTAACAATGATACTCACTCTTCTATCTTTGATGCTGGGGCTGGCATTGCCCTCAACAGCCACTTTGTCAAGCTCACTTGGTATGACAATGAATTTGGCTATAGGAACAGGGCAGTGGACTTCATGGTCCACATGGCCTCTAAGGAGTAAGAGCCCCTGGATCACCTACCCCAGCAAAAACAGAAGAGATAGGTCCTCAGCGGCTGGGGAGTCCCTGCCCCTAACTCGGTCCCTCAATATACTGAGAATCTCTCCTCACAACATCCATCTCAGACCCCCTAGAGAAGGGGAGGGTCTTAGGAGATTAATGTAATTTCTATAAAGTAGTCTGACAGTTTCTTTACTAAACCTATGATAGAAAAATATTGCTCTTCAGCATTTAGCCTCCAAAAAATTAGGTGTACAATTATTCATAGTAACTTATTTCTTAACAGCCAAAAATTTGAAAAAAACAAAATGCACCATAACAGATGAAAGGTTAATCACACTTTACACATCCATGGAATATTATAAAGTAATAAAAAGTAACACACAATATATGCAAGAACGTAAAGGGATTTCAAAACTATTATTTTGAGAGAAAAAAACCTCAAAAAGTCTTAACTTTCTTTAAACGACAAACTTGTAGAGATGAAGAGCAGATGAAATCGTGGCCTGGGGTTAAAGAGGGTACGGAGAAAGAGGAATAGGTATAGGAGTTCTTTGTGGTGATGGAACAATTCTATATCTTGATTGAGTTGATTGTTACAGGAGTCTATATGTGTGATAAAATGACACAGATGTACATAGATTTTAAACCAGTATCAACGTCCTGGATTTTAGAGTATATTACAGTTCTATGAAATGAACTCATGGGAGAAACTGGATAAAGGGAACATGAGACCCATCAATACTACCTTTGCAACTTCCTGTGAACTCATAATTATTTCAAAATAATTAGAAAATAAACATCAAAATTAAAATATTATTTTAAAAAAGAAGGCTCCTCATAATATGACTTATTTTTTCAGCAAACATTATTAGTAGTCTATAGTGCCAGATTCTTTGCTTGTTGAACCATATAGCGATGAAAAATAACTCATGTCTTCAAAGAGCTTCCAGTTTAGTGATAGAAAAACAGTCAGACAATGTAACAACGACAAGCAATACAATTCTGCGCTATGGAGGATACAGTCTATTCAGCAAAACCAGTAGTACCTGCATCAAGCTGCTGCTCCCCGTTCATCTCCACAACACATGGGCTATATCCTCCCCACTCAAAGGAAAGGCTTAATGACTCCGCTATGATCAGAATATGACTTGCAGGTTTTCAAGCGTTTGTCCAATAAGTATCCAAGAGTCCAAATGAAAGTGCTGAAAAATCAAAAACAATGCATCAACATCCTGAAGCTAAAAGTGTTTATTTATGCAAAAGACGTGGCACTTGACTGGGCTGACAGGTAAGATAAAATAAAAACGCACTGGCAAAAAAGATGGGATTACAGGAAATACCTAACACCTTTTCTAATTTTGAAGACTGTGTAAGAGTACATGTGTGGATAGACAGCTGGCGGCAGAAAGAAGAAAAGGAGGGAGGGAGGGATGGAAGAGATCACAACCTTGATAAAATATCTAAAGATCACAACATATAATCATGCATATGAATCCCATCCTTTAAACTTAGATTACCATACTTGGTACCATGACTCCTATCCACAAAAACCAATTTTTCCCATTCACAAAAACAATTTCTAATGGTTTCGGGGGGTGGGGGTAGCTTTTAAAGCTTTGGCTTTCAGGATGTCATATATTACTTTATCTAGTTTTTCATTTCATTTCTATATGCAGAACTAAATTTACTGACTATATTACACTATAATTATAAAAGAAAATCCCTCCAAAATGAATTCTGGACCCCATTTTTTAAAAAAGCTTCATTGAATATAATTCACATACCAAAATTTTCTATCTTAAATGTACAATCAAATAATTTTTAGTAAATTTACAGGGTAACCATAACCATAATCAAACTTTAAAGTATTTCTGTCACCCTGAAAGAAGCTTCCTTCATATCCAAAAGCAGTTCATTACTCCCCATCCCATCCCTAGGCTCAACAAGCAACCACTAATTCACTTCCTTTCTCTAAGGTTTTCCCTTTCCTGAACATTTCACATAGATAGAATCATACAACATGTGGTCTCTTCTGTCTGATTTCTTTCATTTAGCATGTTTCTGAGATTTGCCCATTTTGCAGAACTGATGAATCTGTTTATTCTTGCTTTTAACACTTGTATGACAATCTAAGATATTCTCTTTACACCTCCCTATCAGAAAGAGTAAATGAAAAAAGGACAGCGAAGCAACTCTACCTCTCAACGAGTTGTTTTTCTTTTGCTTTGTTTTGTTTTTTTAGAGAGGGAAGGATAGTGAGAGAGAGAGAGACAGACAGACAGAAAGAATCAATTTTTATTGAGTTTTTCACATGGCTTTCATTGCGCTGACATTTAGTTGTGTGCGTGGCTGCTGGGGTTTGAACCCATGTACTTGTACATGCTGGGCAAGCGCCATGAGCGCCATAACCACCAAGCCACCCCTCCACCCCTCTCAATGAGTTTTTAAAGTGTATCAGAGCCTTTGGTAATTGATTCTCACAAGCAACTATAACCACTAAGAAAAAGCAACATACTCTTTGAAGAATATCAGGTACCTAAAGTACAATATCTTCAGATGGGAAATAGCAGTTCTATTAGCTATGCAAGCTTAGATTTGAAATTTTCATTTCATAGAAAAAGTTATTTTGTTTTGTTTTAAAGAGAAAATAATTTTTTTTTCATTTGGCCTTTGTTTCCCCAACACTTAGTTGTGTATGTGGTGCCCTTGCACATGCCAGGTAAGCGCTCCAAATGCTGAGCCACCACTCCAGCCCTCATGGATGAAGTTTTAATGAACTGTTAGAAGTATGGATATCTTATTTGGGATAACTGCCAGTTATCAACCAAATTATATACAATAAAAGCACTGAAACCCACATTTTCTCCCAGAAACAACTGACCAGAAACTTGAGAGTGATATATAAAAAGCCTCTCTATATGCGCTTTCCCTTCAGTTTAATTTTCTACCCAAATCCCCAATCTATACCATTCCATCTACTAATTAATTTATTCCTCACATATTTATCATCGACACCAGCTCATCATAATCCATTATTTTAAAAAAAATTTTTTTAAAGAGAGGAACAGAGAGAGAGAGAGAGAGAATCAATTTTTTTATTTAGATTTTTATGTGGCTTTCATTGCTCCAACACTTAATTGTGTATGTGGTCCTGGGATTCAATCCTGGGTCCTCACGCATGCCAGGCAAGCACCGTAACCATTGAGCCACCACTCCAGCCCACAACACATTATTTTAGGGACTGAGAGTACAGTAGTCAAGAGAGACACAATTCCTATTTTCATGAAGGTTATTTTCAACTGGCAGGGAGAAAAATTAAGACAACAATTTAAAATAATTATTTAAAGTGCTGTTATGGAAAAGTACTGGGTCCTAAGAACAAAATGGGAATACTAACTTGAACTGAGGTCACTGACAATGTTCCTGGGAAAATGACATTTAAGCTGACTATAAAGGGACATACACAAAGGGAGGGGGAGTGTTAAAGTCATAAAGGACAGCACAAAAAGAGGCTCTGTGGGGGTTGGGGATTGAGTTCCGTCCTCAGCCCTGAAAAAAAAGAAAGAAAGAAAGAAAGAAAAAAGAGGCTCTATGGTGAGAAGGAACTGAAAGAAGGTCATTGTGCCTAGTACATAGGAACCAGCAGAGGAAGTGACACACAGATTGGGCAGGTGCTAGGCACCCAATCCCAGCAACTCCCAAGGCTGAGGCAGGAAGACAGCAAGCTCATGGCCAGCCTCAATAATTCAGCAAGACTCTGTGTCTCAATCTAACAAATAAAGAAATGGGGGATGTAGCTCAACGATACAGCACTTCTGGGATCAGTATAAAAGGGGAGGAGGATGGCAAGAAGAGAAGGAGTAACTGCAGCTAATATTTACTGAGAATTCACTTTGTGCTGGACACTGACCTAAGCACTTAAACATAAAACCCACTTAATGCCTCCCACCACCACAACTCCACAAACTAAGCATCATCATTATCTGACTTGCCCAGGGGCCACAAGCTGGTAAGTAGCACGACCAGATTTTAAACTAATATTTCACACCCTCAAACACTATATTATACTGCCTCTTAATCAGAAGCAACTGAGGTTTTGGGGTTGCTTCTGAGTAGGAGAAGCAAATATTCAAATCTGTTTTCAGAAAAACTGGACTCAGGCCATAAAGGAGTGACAGTGAATACAACATACATGGCCAAAGACAACCATAAATAAAATTCAAACACAACTGAGATGGATGGAATATATTTACAACATTATATATAATAGATAATGGATTAATTTCTACACGCAAGCACCCGTAAATCAATAAGAAAACAAAAGAATGAACAAAATATATAATTAATCCACAATGAAAAATCAGAATATTTATAAAATGTGTTCAGTCTTACTAGTGATGAGGAAAACAAAAAATTTAATGATGTATTTTTTGTTTCACCTTTCAGATCAATAAAACTTTTTTTTTTTTTTTAAAGAGAGAAGGACAGTGAGAGAGACAGAGAAAGAGAGAAACAACTTTATTTAGTTTTTTTTTTCACATGGCCTTCGTTGCTCCAACACTCAGTTGTGTATGTGGTGCTGGGGTTTGAACCCGGGTCCTCGTGCTTGCCAGGCAAGCGCCGAAACCGCTGAGCCACCGCTCCAGCCCTCAATAAAACTTTTATATAACTAAAAATATTTGGTATTGACAACGAAGGTAGAAGAACGGAAGGATCTGGGAACAGAGACTGGTTCTGAATTTTTCACACAAAACACACATGGGGAAAGCTACATAGCCAAAAGCAAGAAAATGGAGACAACCACTAGAAGGATTTAGGCAGATCCATGAACGAATTTGGGAACACTGTTCACAGTACTGTGTGAAAAAGGTCAGTGAAGGGGGGGCTGGAGTGTTGGCTCAGCGGTTATGGCACCTGCCTGGCACGCATAAGGACGCGAGTTCAAACCCCAGCACCACATACACAATAAAGTGTCAAAGCAACAAATGCTACATGAAAAGCTAAAATAAAAACTAATTTTCTTTCTCTCCCCTTTAAAAAAAAAAGTCAGTGAAGTACATTATTATTATACTAACTTTTTAAAATCCCATATCTGTTGTTTCCTTGGCTATATGACCCTTTTTTTTTTTTTAAGAGAGAGGGACAGTGAGAGAGAGAAAAAGAGAAACAATTTTATTTAGTTTTTTATGTGGCTTTCATTGCTCCGAGACTTTGTTGTGTACGTGGTGCTGGTATTCGAACCTGTGTCCTCGCACATGCTGGGCAAGTGCCACAACTGCTGAGCCACCACTCCAGCCCAGCTATATGACCTTTGACAAATGAGTATGTGCCAACTGCATCATTTATAAAAGGGAGATCATAGTACTGGATCTGCTTCCTCTACCTCACAGGACTGCAAGGAGGATTAGTAAAATAATCCTCATGAAGAGCACTTAGGGAAGAGCTGGCTACTGAGTAAATGCTGTATTACCGTTATGTGATGCTGACAGATCAAGTTCCTATGATACCAATTTAGTGGATCATTTCTATATAAAGTCTTGATACTTCAACACTACTGATGAAATAAAGCAAGTACTAATAAATATCTGCTGGTTCACTTCAATTGACAAAGATGTCATCTATTGGGGCTGAAGTGTTGGCTCAGCGGTTACGGAGTTTGCATGTGTGAGTAGGTGAGTTCAAACTCCAGCACCACGTACATAACAATGTCTTGGAGAAAGCCCCATGAAAAACTGAATAAAACTGATTCTCTCTTTCTCTGTCTCACTGTCCCTCTATTTTAAAAAAATGTCATCTATTGCTTACGTTCATAAACTCTTGGAACACACTGAATTATTTTGTGCAGAGAGCCACACAGTGTAAAAACAATAACTATAACAATAAAGTTGGAAAGCCAGAACACATGAGGTGGGAGAAATGCAAATCTTATATAGCTGAAAGCTAAGGTGGTGACATTATTTCAGTCTCATATCATCACTGAGATTGCAACCAATGAGCAATCAGTTCATCTTCTTAATAGGATCATGAGGAATAAACTAATGAAGTCTTTTGGTGTGGAACATCTGTTAGCTCTCTCTGTTTACTGCTAGTCTGCTGTTTTTTTACAAAGTGAGGAAAAAATAATAATAAAATATCCTGGGGCTCAGTACATGGAAATATAATTCATTTTCATTTATTTCCTTTACTTCCTATTCATATAGTTTTACTGTCTTTGTTTATTGTTGAATTATAATTAATCTCTGATAACCAGAACACATAGTTATTCACTTAAATAAATTCTCATGAATCGACTGATCTGACCTTGCTCATCTTATTATTTTAGTAATAAGACAGGTAATTTGAATACCTGCTTTTCATATCCCTATATGTATTAAACAGTAAATAATTAGGCAAACAAAATAGTGCCCAACACATGGTAAATTTAAGTATGTAAGTATTTTTAATCATATCTTATTTAATATTATTCTGCTTAACCCAGATATAATAACCCCATTTTATAGGTAAGGAAACTGAGCCTCAGAGAAGTTAAATAACTTGTCAATTCATAGAAAGAGGAAGCAACAAGGGTGTAGTTCTATGTCAGAGCCAGAGCTTCTCTATTCTTTCTAGACTAGAGCTTCCAGGCTTTTTCCAATCTCAGAGAAAATACAAAGATGACTGTAAGGTATCTCCTTTACCAGAAAGTGATATCCTTCTTCCCCTGTTCTCTCTCCAATATCATGAACAAGAAATAAATCATATAATTTGACTAATTTTTACATCTGACCTAAAACTCTTAGAAAGCTGATCAAATTTACATTAACCAACAAGGAAGTCAGGCAGTGGGACAATACTTCAGATCATAAGGACCATTTAGGATCACTAACACAACTGGAAAAGCTCAGCTACAGACAGAACAAAAGAGAAATCTGAAATAAAGCCCTCCATGTGTTTTTGACATTCTTAGTTCACACTTAAGAAACAGACCCAGGGCTGGAGAGGTTGTTCAGCAATATAGCACTTGCCTGGCATGTATGAGGGCCCAGGTTCAAACCCGAGCACCACCTATACAACTAAGTGTCAGAAAAATAAAAGTCAGATGAAAAAAAATTTTTAAATTGACTTTCTTTCTCTCTAGGAAAACAAACAAACAAACAAAAAAAAAAAACCAGACCATAAACTAAAAAGACCCAAAAGTTCTATTTAGGCCTAGGAAATTACTTAATTTTCTTCACCTCAAACATGCTCATCTCAGTATACACATCACATCACCCCCCCCCAAAAAAAAGAGGACCACTGAGAAGGAAGAAGAGGAGAGTGGAGGTTTAAAAACTCCTTGATGGAGCTGGAGCAGTGGCTCAGCGGTTTCGGCGCTTGCCTGGCAAGCACGAGGACCTGGGTTCAAACCCCAGCACCACGTACACAACTAAGTGTTGGAGCAACAAAGGCCATG